>JBBIGC010179931.1:0-14710 GCA_037576955.1 Lepidarchus adonis
GGGGGGGGGGGAAGGGAGCGCGCCCTTTTCCCAAACAGCTCTTTTCAGAGCTTGAGCAATAAACCTCCAAGCCTCCAGTCTCCATTACTCTCACGCCTTTACTACAATATGATTAGCTTTACTAAGTATAACCTCAAAATCTGGTTGTCATATTCTGATAAATACAATGAATGAATTTGAAAATAAATGAGAGAAGAAGGAGAAGAAATCCATCCCTTTCTTTGATGCTGAAAAACGACTCTGCACTGCTCAATCCCTCTACTGATACGACACACCTCTGCGCATACGATTGTTGACAAAGTCAGTTAAATGGTGCTGCCGCATACAGCCTCTCAAACTTTTTCAGCCCTTTGCACATTACATTACAACCAAATATATAATGAGCTATAAAAAGCTACATTTAACAGAAATAAAAGGAACAAAGTTTATTGCTGGCTGTGAAAGGGTGAATTTTAAATTTTCATTTGAACAACTAGAGGGTGGGGGTAACGCAGTAATCTGTGTCAATCATCCGTCTACATGTAAATTTTTCAGATTAAAATTACTAATACATTGAAATGCAAAAATGATTAGGCTAACCTTTCATAAAATCCTTTAAAATCAGATCCTAAAAACATCTTCAATTGCAACCTGTGCTGCTTTGCTGTTGCTAATGTCGGACATGCGTTCATATTGCAGACGTTGCCTGGAGCTTAAATTCTGCAGCATAGCTCTTGCGTTGTAGCATAATATCGGTAAGTTCCCAATTTTATCAATTTAATTGTTTATGCTCAACTACGGTATAATGTCACTACTTGTATAAAGTTGCAAAGGCCTCCAGGGGACAAGTTAGATGTTTTTACTTCAGATCGGTAAATTCAGTAATGCTGCGGCTAATAACATTGGCGGCTTATCTTAGAGTTTTAAAACACAAATGAGCATTTTCTGCAGCTTCTAGAACAGGCCGGCCTATAATGTACTGCAGCCTTTCATTGGGGAAATACAGTAAACGAGAGAAAGAACTAGGAAAATGCTTCTCCCTTGGGTATCATGGAAAGAACCTCCTCTTGCACACAGATTGAAGGAATGAAAATACGAAAACTTTCACTAAAGATGAAGACAACACTGCTGCCGGCCACTCAGCATGCATTCTTTGAATAGGAACCTAATAAGGAAGCTGGAAGCTCTAGGTTCCTTATTAGGTTTGTATTCAAAGAATACATGGTGAGTGGACGGCAGCAGTGTTGTTTTTTAGTGGTAAACACTCCCTTCATGGACAATGAAACAATCTCTTAAAATTTTAAAGCTTTGTAATATTTAAATCTTGATATGATGCATTAACTTTGACTGTAAGTATAACTTCCAAAAATGTCATCATATACTTCTTTTTATTTAGCAGGGAAATTGAAAAATACAGTTGTTTACCAAAAAAAAAAAAACGCCAAAAAAGCAGAAAACTCATTTATGACACCACCCACTGCCATCCTTTGTCAAGCACATCCACAGTGGGTTTTTGTGCAACCTGGAAATGTCATGTCATGCCCTTAAAAAAAAAAAGCTGCAAGTGTCCAGAGGGGTCAAAGTAAAGAAGGTCAGCTGGTCTATATCATCAACTCCCATTCAAGCGCTGGCACAAAGAGTGGCCCCAAAGGTCAGCTGAGACAGTGCCTCGGCTCCGAAAAGTCCTGCAGACACCCGATTTTCTCTACAACCAACTACATGAGTAGCCTGTGTCCTTGCCCTGCATCTCCCACAGCTTCCCCATTTTGAGGCAAGAAATGTCAGGGAAGGTTACAAAGCAGCCGGACTGTCAGGAACTCTCCCATCTGGCTTGGTACATTGTAGAGACACAGATGCAAATATCACTGAGAGAGAACTGCTCCCAAAGGGACCATAGGACGAAATGTTGACCGCAACAGGCCCAGAGTATGCACTCTATATTCATGGAGCACCCGGTTTAATTCTGTAGAGGACACTGCATCAAAATTGTCAATGCTACTGCAAAAATGTCTATTGTTGTTAGTAACTAATGGTGATTACTTCTCAAACTGTTTTTACAAGAATATTGAACACAATAAAGAGTTTTTATTTCCTATTCACCCTGAGAAGTCTGGAACTAGCACTTCACTATACATTTGACATATATTTGCGTCTGCTATTTTCCTCGGTTTGTTAAAATGTTCATTAAAAAAGAAGACAAAACCAATGGCAAAATGTTTTCTACAAAACAAGCCATCATACACAAAACATTTTCATTAAATTCAGATTATAATGATATCACATCTTCTGCTATACAGAATTTGGCATTAATTAACATTCAGAATCGGCAATCTCAACAGAATTTTCAGTTTGTTTCAATGAGCTATGAGTGAGAAATAGTCACCACTGGAATAATGGTGTTAAAGTGAAGTAAAGTGAAAGTGACCATTTGTCATCATCAACAAACTCAATCACACAAAGTACACTACAACAAAATGTGACCTGTGAATTAACCCAAAACAAAAGTTTTTTTTTGTTTTTTTTTTTTTAAAGTAGAGCAGAAACTAACATCAATGGCAATTGAATTGAAGTGATCCCAGAAATCAGGGGAAAAAGTTAAAAGATAAACTAATTTCATTCTTGACATGTGCTTTGCAGATGGCACTGGGTATATGGATGGATTTATCTCAAATATGGTTCCTGGGCACTTTAGACCAGGGTTACCCAAATGTACCACCCTCAGAAACCCCTGAGGGCCTTAATTACCTCAATAAGGTACATTACGTTAGGGTTCAATCTCTACATGGAGGTACAATTCCAGGACTGGAGTACTCCTGCATCAATGCCATGAACTCCCATGGCAGAAAGAATAATAATAATAAAGAAAGATTTAAAGATGCAGGCACCTATTGTAATTGTTTAGTGCTTAGCCCAGAATGAATAAAAATGTAGAAGCTTTTGTGGCAAATACACTGTGGAAGGAGACGAGTTGTTAAATGTTAAATGCTTGTGAGATTGAGCTAAATTTTACAACAGTTTTGTCCACAGGTACAATACATCATACCTCTGATGTCTCCTAGCTCTTGGTGGATCATTCTCAAGGTCTGAGGCTGGCGCAATGGAGCACAGAGTCACCAGCTGACCATCACAGCGGCTGAACCTCTGCAAGGTCAGAGACAGCAAACTCGTAATGTGCAGCTCATGCCTATTGCTTTCAGCTTTATTTAATCCCTCAGAGTTTCTATTTCAGGCTTTTGACTCTGGCAGTCCCAACTTTTCTTCATAGGTCACTCACTCTCACTTGCTCTCTTTCTTTAGCTTTCTTTCTCACTGTTTTTCACTCTGGCATGGCAGTTGATCATGAGGCTGAGCGTTTGTGTCACCTCCTCGACAGCCCCTACTCTCCAATCAATTCCACCCAAATGAGTTTTATTGGCAGTCTCTCAATGGTCATAAACAACAGTCCGCCACCAGTGAGGACCATAAAGCTGATGTGTGGGTGGCAAAAGGTGATGGAAATGTTCTGGCTGAGGACATCAATTCATCACTCGCTGCCTCTGCGCCTTGTCCTCATGTCCTCAGCCCCCAGAGGAGCACTTCTAATAATGTGCCAAGAATCGTTCTGTGTCAGAACAGAGCACAGGACCCCACCACAAAGATCTGTTTCTTTTCTCTAAAGTCCGAGGGGAAATGCTGTTGCGTCTACATTGTCTTTGTTATCTTCCCGAGACCTTAATCTGCTGAATTCAAAATAAGCGGCAAACAACAGAAATGAGATTATTAATTACACATGCAGCATTGAAGTCAGACGGGAATGGAACATCCAGAGCTGGCTTATGAATCATTCATTAGAGCTCATCAAAAGTTGAATTCCATACTATCTATGAATCTATGGGCCCACATTCATATTACTCACATACAAATATGAGATGGGAGCAGAGCAAAGGCGGACTAAGATAGTGCAAACACATTATTACACAATACTTGATGTCAGAAGCTTTAAAGACGCTAAAAATAGACAACTATTAAATAACCCTCAAGGAGGTTTTGCTAGTTTGCATTCCTACTAGAAATAGAATATGCAACCACTAAAGTGATGACTGTTTGATTAATGTTAAGGTTTGCAATTAAGCTGAAACTACATGTTTTTGGAACTTTTTTGCACATTTAACCAAATACTGCACTGAAAACACTCATAGAAGTCTATTTTCCTATAGATTCATCTAACAGTCTATAAGTTAAACCTTTTAAAAATCCAGCATAGATTTTGGTGTTAGGTTTTCCGCTTTATACAGAATAATTTTGGCTTCAAATAAAAGGATAAACCCTAAAAGTTAGAGCTGTAAACAAATGCACATCACCTTCATGGTTTATTTGCACGGATTCATTTCCTTTCAAATACTGAAAGAGCAGAGGTTCACTTTCATCTTCATTCTGAATCATCTTAGTTATAAATTATTAATAGCATTTTATTAGATTAATTAATAGACTAATAATTAAACATTTCAGAAGATAATAATAACTAAACATAGTTGTCAACTACATCTAAATCTGCCTAGACATTTGAGACGACAACATTTACTGTGCTCAGAGATCAAGAGACCATGTGTACATCTTTAGAACTGAAGATGTTGTGCAAAACATGAATATTAGTATAATTTTAAATAACAGTATAAAAGCAAACACTGACTTTATGTCTCAGTGTTTGCTTAACCATTTCCAGATCTCGCCATATGGAAGCTCAGTGTTACTTGTAGTTGCCATTAAAGTCCTGCTTTCAATCAGTCCTTCCATACATTAAATCAGGTGCTGCTGGTGTTTCATAAACCCATGTAATGGCTAGAGGCATGGAGAGAAGATCTAGACCCAAAACTGAGTTCTTCTAAACAACTCACAACATATCAATGACTTTTATAAACAATCTTAATACTTTTCACCAATTTGTAGTTGCTTTAAACCATTTGTGTAAGACTTTCACAATACTGTATATATTGCCACAATTTAAACAATCAATACAAGACTTAAATAAATATTCAACCAGACTAAGGTGTTACACATCTGATTTAAAATATATTATAACATTATTTAGGTAACATTTGTAAAATCATTGTCAATAGTAAAATTACTTTTTGGGATCAATAAATGACATAACCCCAGATATAGAAAGATTTACAAAGCATTTGTAAATGTAGAACATGTAGGACAGATCATTAAAACTAAGCAATGAACAATACTTTACTTACTTTTCTCCTTGCAGTTTGTTGGTTTTCAGTATCAAGTCCTGGGTCTGTTCTTTAGCTGCCTAGTGAAACAAGCAGAACTCTGTTATGATTAAAGAAACTACAGAATAAAAAGCAAAGCAACACATTACTTGATTTTAAGTGGAGATTCAAGAAACAAAAATATTTTGACAGTTAATCATTCATGTGAAGAAATCAACAAATATTTCATGTTTTCATGCAAACAAAGAGCTTTTAAAATAAATGGAAATTTTTATAGCGTTGTCAACTTAAATTACATGTTTTACTGTACAGACTTCTATGGATTATAAATAAGTTAATAAAATATAATAACCTAGGGGTTAGTTACCAGCACCAAAAAGCAACTTTTTTTCATGAGTACGTCATACTTCTTTAGATGAGCTGTGTGTAAATATGTTTCAGAAATGAGAAAACTATGTTCACAGAAATAATTGTTTTTTATCTAGTATTAGTAATGTAACATGGTGAGATTTAGGGAAAGTTAACTAATTTTGACAAAATAATTGACTACATTATCTTTTGTTTTATGAAAATGTTACTGACTTTACTTTTGTTGTATCATTCAGGTAGTTATTTTTAATCCTAACACACAACCCAATGTTTGAATTACTGTTACTACTGGTCATGAAACACTGGCCATTCACTCCAGATTGGACAATAACAAACTGATAATGGATATGTTAATTAACATTTATTACCAACATTGCATAAAACTACCTAAAATAACAAAATAAACAACAGACACCAGCTATCACGGCTTGAACTTTTCTGGTGACCTCATAAAAAAAAAGAACAAAAAAACATTGTTGCCGTCCATAAAGATGGAAACAATTACAAAGCTATCTCTAAAGTGTCTGGACTCCACCAGACGGAGTGTGAACAAATTGAATAAATTCAGGACCCTACCCAGAAGTGGTAAACCATAAAAATTAGTGTGCAAGTCCAGGAAAACTTCTAAGGACATAAAAGGTCTCTAATGTTAATGTTTATGAGTCTATCACAAAAGAAAACACCAAACACCACCAGTGCAGGGAAGAATGGATTCCACTAAATACCAGCAAATTCTGGATGCAAACATCACTCCATCTGTAAAAAGTTGAATCTGAAAGGAGAATGGCTTCTACAACGGGACAATGATCTTAAACAAACCTCAAAATCCACCATGGACGGCATCAAGAGAGACAAGCTGAAGATTTTGGAATGGCCAACACAGTCTCCTGATTTAAACATCATTGAAAATTTGTGGGTAGATCTTAAGAGCTGTGCATGCAAGACAACCAAGTACAACAATTGAACTACTTTAGCTGCTATAAAAAGCATTTGCAAGCTGTGATATCTGCCAGAGGAGGTGTTACTAAGTACTGATTATGTAGTGTCCAAACTTTTGCACAGTGCCATAATATTGTTTTTTTTTTTCTTCAATTTATGGCATAAAAAGTAACTAATGTTTCCATGTTTGATGAAAATAGTGTTTTTTTCCATGTCCTAGAGCAGTCCTTCTCAAGGTGCGATGCCAGGGAGGAGCACGTGTGACCCCAGGGATCATGCTGTTTTGTATAAGTGCAATTGCAGATCCACTACAGTAGGTGGCAGGGGTTTATTGCACCGAGGATGCGCACATACACAGCACAGAGCAGGAGATATGATGTGCAGTAAACAAAAACTATTTTTCAGAATCAAATGGTTCAAGTCGGTCAAAAAATGTTTATAGTTTAAATGAAGATTTTTTTTTTATTTTATGGAAATTGCTGCACTTTAAACATACAGTAGTAATAGTAGTTTAGAGAGTTGCAGTACTACTACATGCTACTACTACATGCACTTAAAAGTTATTCTTTATTTTAAGTTAATCTATATTTCTTTTTTGTTTTCTTTAATGTTAGTAAGGATTCAATGTTATGCAGAGATGTACTTATAATAATTTTATAGACAAATTATACTATTTATAGTGATGGGGGAGAATGATTGGGGGGCCGAAAAATGTTGTCTTCTTCCTAGAGGGGGGGTCGGGGGGGTGTAAAATTTGAGAGGCACTGTACTAGAGAGACTGTGTCAACATCTTTTCTGGCCTGGATGGATTTCCATCATTAAAGGAGCAATAAATTCGAAACTATACCTGAGAATTCTAAAGGAAAACATTTAGGCTGGTTTCTTTATCACTAGGCCTCTTCTGTCGATAAAACCACTAGCGCGCTCTAGGTTAAAAATTACAAAAGCTACATTCTCAGACATGAATTAAACCACTTTTTATTCTAAACTGCCCAAGTTGTGTTTCCACATAAAAAACAGCATTTTGTATATAGGCTTTTCAATATGGTTCTGGGAAAGCCGTCCTATAAGTCACAGGCTGATTGCAAATTATTTTGAATGAGCCAGAGAAAAACCCACCTTTAACCTGTCAGTCATTTCTTCACAACAAGAGCTCATTGCTTGTACATCTTCATTTATACTCTCCAGTTCCTATGTGCACAAAACAAAAATAAAATATGGGCTTGTACATAAATTGCAAGTTACATTGCTAATCACATTGGCCCAGCTATTCTTACCTCTTTAACATCTTTAAATATTCGCACAAATTCTTCATTTATGGCTAGACTGCGCTTCTCAATGTCCCCCCGTAGGTTTCTTCGTGTACGTAGACTGTTCTCATTAAAGAAAACAGACAGGGACTTCAGAGCTTCCAGCATCTCCTATTAAGGTAGAGAACACAAAAGTAGCCCATCATAAAGGATTGCCCTGTACTACCACAAAGTGGGTCTTGGTGGACATTATATACTTTAGCTTACATTCAAAAATGCCACAAAAATACATCGTCTATTACCAGCTGAGTAGCAGCACTGTGGACACTCATTAAATACTTAAATTCAAATGTTGCTTTAATATTCTAAAGCTACAAATACATGTCATTGTGTTCCAGCATGTGGCATAAAAGGCAGGTTGTAAAAGAAATTATGGACCAGAATAAACCAGTAGCATCAGTACTTTCTCCAGATTGTGGAACACCAGTAAGCATAATATTTGTTATTTAACTTAAGTTAGCACACACTAGGGGTGGGCCACAATATCAATATGGCGATGTATATTGTCGTCAATGCTCACACAATGCAATAATCAATACGCAGACGGCAATATCGATATTTAAATGACTAAACATTCAACGCCAATTTGATTCCCTACTTCTTCTCTCCTCTATGTGGCGTATCCCTCCAGACAGAAGCGTATCGCTCCATAATTTGTCCGGTATAGACACGGTTAAAACCAGCGCCCTGTAGGGGATGGTGTGTTTACGCGTTACTTTTACTGTGTCTATATGGGACAAATTATGAAGCAATCTAAATTATTGTTCTATGACTAAGAGGAATGTGTAGAGCTCCTTGTAACTCTCACATCAGTGTTGTCATGTCTGAATTTATGCTTGATTTTTCCTGTACATGAAAGTTGCTTTTGACAAAAGTGTCAGTCAAATGAATAAATGTAAATGTAAATGTTGTTAGCACGATGCTAACAGCATAAAAGGGAACAGAAGTGAAACCCTGAAGCTGAAGTAGCGGTTTCTCTGTGCTTCCAACCGTGGTCACATTGCTGTTGCCTATGGAAGTTAATAACGCATCCCAGTGTTTCTCCAGTGTTTCTGATTTATATCTCTACTACATTGTCTTGCAATATATCGATTATCGCAGAATCGTGGTATCGGGATATTATCGTGGGCCATGTATCGTGTTTATTAAGTTTATTAAAGCAGCTTGAGGGATGGTCAAAACAGGGTTACTACTAAAAAACTAAAAACTGAAACCATGACTGTGTATTGTATTTGCAGAAGAAGGGACTGAAAAGTTATTCTTGTTCTTCCCTTTCTCCTCACAAAAATTAGGAGCCAAACAAATAACTTACAGCCTCAGAATCCTAAGTGCCTCTCTCTGATGGGGCCATGATTAAGACTAAGAGGGCATGGCCTACACTACATTAAGTCTAATTGAAGGTTTGCATTAATTTACTAAACAATGAAAAACTGAGTTTATACCTGTTCCTCAAACAGGACTGAAAACACGCTATTCCTGAGGTGACAGTTCTATTGCTTAGGGTGTAACTGAACATAAATGAAGGCATAAATTGTTAGTGAATAACATCTATATGGGGTTCACCTTGTTACTTAAAGGTGTGGATGCCATCATACATGGTGACACCATATCTGAGGTCAAACATCTAACCAAGTAACCTATTTGATAGCATTACGTATAGGTAACGTTAGTGTTAATTACGTTTTCTATTTAATCGTGCCTACATTTTAGTCAAGCTAGGTATCAGACTGTGTAACTAAATTATATGTATAAACTACATCGCCATAAACAATAATATTTCTAGCGAAAAGTAAGGTGAAGTTAATGAACTCATATGCTAGCTAGGAGATTTTGAAGTGATCACCAGCACATTCGCCAAGAATGAGACTCTCACTCACTTTGTCATTATCCAGCCTGGTTTCCAAAATCTTATTAAGCTTCCTTGCCAGAGGATTGTTGGTCTGGGAAGAGACATTGCCGCTGTTCGGAATCAGAGCTGAACTGTCAGTTGAATTTTGTGCGTTAGTCTCCGCCATTATAAACAAACCACGTCACCCAGCATGCAGCGCGGTGATACGTCCCTCCTGCAACACTCAACTGCTTAAAATAAGTTCCGGCCCCAATGGTTTAATTCTGAAATAAGAAACAAATCATAAAACGGCTACTTTCTATTATTAAATTCTTCCAGAATTTTTGACATTTTGTTTTTTAAGGATTTCATTATTTATAAGAACATTCTAAAACAAAGAACAAATGTTATGTGCGTTCAAAGTAAAAAGAAATTCTATAATGCAAGAAGGCTAAAAGAAAAGAACATTTAAAATGCCAGAAAGGCTTTATGGAAATAATAGATAAATAATTTTTATGTGCTTATGGTTTACAAAGACATTTATGCTTAATTGATGTTTAGACTGTATTTACAGGATACCTCAATAAAAACTGCACTAATAATTCTCAAATGTACTCTTAATTTCCTAGGCTAAAACAGACAGCTAATATGACATAGTCAGAGAAAAGGGCTATTAGGTTACCTAAAATAAATCACAAATAATGAAATGCTTTTTTTCAACAAATATGTGAACTGAAATGAAACATTTAGTCTTTGCAACTTTTTTTTTTTTAACATGAAGGCTTTCCCTGGCTTTGCATGTGTTTTTTGGGGATATTTTCCTATCTCACCTTTATAAACTCACCTTTGCATGGTCTATACACAGACCTTATAAGAGAAAAAGGTAAATACTTTTGCTTCTGAATAATGTCATTCATTCCTTTTATTGCATTACAGTGAAATAAAAGGAAATGACATTTGAGCAGTAAGTCTGTATATGTCTGTGTGAGTGTGTGAGAGCATGTGTAGGAGTTGGATACCTAAAGAATTACATACAAGGTTATAGCTCTCAGAGGAACCTCTGAATAATTTACAGCAGCATGTTTCTTCTGTAAACTCAAGTGTTTTGTTGTGCTCCCCCATCATTTACCTGCTGTGCTTGACAAACAACACCTCTGGTTTCTCATCCGTCCAGCTGTGAATTGTTTGCCCTCTCTCTGACCTGTTGTACTTTTTTTTTTGTACAGATCTAGAGCCATCATTAGATTCTAAACGTTATACCTCATTCACCGGAAAGCACACAGTTGGTCTCAGATTAGGATTTTATACGCAAAAACAAATGCGTTTATATTTTGCCAGCAGCAGCTCTGACATGGCAGATGGCCCAAACAAAGTCATAATAAGTGAGTCTAAGGAAGGTCAGCTATAAGGTGAATATAAAAATGAAAATACATGAACATTTTGTCCTTAAAACTGCCAGGAAGAGCCAAGAGCTCTTAGATCAGCAGAAGCAGGTCAGCTTGTGGTTTCCAGGGTAATAACTAAACAAGGTAAAATTGCTTTTAATCATTATGCGGCACAATGTTGGAACAAACCATCAATGTAGATCAGATCTGCTCCAATAGTTGCCAGTTTTAAAAAGAGGCTAAAGATTTCACTATTTTCCACAGCCTACAACTAAACATCTAATTACCCACACACCTTGTCTATTTATTATGCCATTGTCTCTCTCTATTTGATCTATTTTCAAGATTTTATTATATTTTCTTATTTATTCATCTTTGTCTATTGCTTTTCTTTTATGGTTATTTCTTTTATTCACTTGCGTATTTTTATACTTTTATATTTTTTGTTTAACTTTGTAAAGCACATTGAATTACCATGTGTTTGATAATGTGCTATATAAATAAACTTGCCTTGCCTTAAGTTGACTGAAATTATATACTTTTTATTGATTTAATATGTTTTAACATTTTTATATGAACATACACAGATGAAATGTAAGCCTCACATTCACAACAATATTGGCAAATATTGGCAAATACTGTACAATATTGGCAAAATGATGATTCATATTGGAACTGTGATGGCATTCAATTTACTGAAAGTACCATATCACTTTTTTTCACAGGGGGTGCTGGTGCCTTTTCCTGTTCTCATTGGGCAATAGGACCGGTATACAGGATGGACAAGTAGCCTTCAGTGGACATGCACACATTCATGTGCACAGTTACACCTATGGGGCAATTTGGCATCTCCACTTCATCTGATGTCCACATCTTTGGACTTGGCAGAAACTCAAACAGACATGGATAGAGTATGCATTCTCCACACCGAAATCATTCACACTGATGGCAGGTTAGCAACATTAATATAGTTTATATAATTCCTTAAAAACATATTTTCCTACATGGGCCAAAACTTTAAGATTCAAGATTCAAGAGAGGTTTATTGTCAATACAACAATATACACAATACACAGTGTACTGAAATGTTGTTTCACACAACATTTGATATATATGAAAAAAAGATATATAAAATTTAATATATAACAGAGATTATCCTTAAATATAAATCTATGGTTAATCTAAATAAACAATACTTATAAATCTATAAAGAAATCCCTGTACATTCATCACTAACCAACGCGACCACAAGGGACATAAGACAAGTAAAGTGTGTGCATTATGCAAATAAAATAAGTTTTTCAGGATATTTCAACAAGACAGACGCATGCAAAATGGTGCAAATAGAGCAGCGTGTAAACAGGTGTGGATGTGCAAATGGCAATATTGTGAGTCTTTTTAAGTTTGTGTTGTTTGTGTTGTACAGGTATTATTTTGTGATTGAGTTCTTTTGGGTGCTTTAAAGAATCATAAACTATTAATTTTACAAGAAACTTTAGGTGTTTACCAAAGTGTGGGCCACAGTCCTCTGGTGGGTCTTGAAGGTGCTGCAGTTGGGCCACTTATAAGAAATAATTAAACGGTTTTAGATTGATCGGCTATAACATTATTACCACCTGCCTAATATTGTGCAGGTCTCCTTTTAGCCAGATTAGCTCTGTGATGCACTTTGACTCCTTTCCAATAGGGCCAGCCATGTAAACCAGCATTCACTCCCCACATGCATCAATGTTGGGATATTGGAGATAGCTTGGGATAGCTGGGATATAGGAGATAGCTTGGAATAGCTGGGATATTGGAGATAGCTTGGGATAGCTGGCCTTTTGGAGATAGCTTGGGATAGTTGGGATATAGGAGATAGTTTGGGATAGCTGGGATATTGGTTATCGATTGGGATAAATGGGATATAGGAGATAGCTTGGGATAGCTGGGATATTGGCGATCGATTGGGATAGCTGGGATATTGGAGATAGATTGGGATAGCTGGGATATTGGAGATAGCTTGGGATAGCTGGGATATAGGAGATAGCTTGGAATAGCTGGGATATTGGAGATAGATTGGGATAGCTGGCCTTTTGGAGATAGCTTGGGTTAGTTAGGATATAGGAGATAGCTGGCATATTGGAGATAACTTAGGATAGTTTGGATATAGGAGATAGCTTGGGATAGCTGGGATATTGGTGATCGATTGGGATAGTTGGGATATTGGAGATAGCTTGGGATAGCTGGGATATTGGATATAGCTTGGAATAGCTGGGATATAGGAGATAGCTTGGAATAGCTGGGATATTGGAGATAGCTTGGGATAGCTGGGATATAGGAGATAGCTTGGAATAGCTGGGATATTGGAGATAGATTGGGATAGCTGGGATATTGAAGAAAGCTTGGGATAGCTGCGATATTGGAGATAGATTGGCATAGCTGGGATATTGGAGATAGCTTGGGATAGTTTGGATATAGGAGATAGCTTGGGATAGCTGGGATATTGGTAATCGATTGGGATAGACAGTGGTAGCCTAGTGGCTAGGATCCTGCCCTTGTGATCAGAAGGTCACAGATTTAAGTTCTGCCCCAGGTACAACCGAGGTACCGTCCTGATGCAGTGCTCCCTGGGTGCTGTTGATAGCTGTCCACTGCTCTATGTGTGGACGTGTGGATGAGATAATGCAGAGGGCACAGTTTGTTGAGCTGCACTTTGCATTATGGGGAGTTTTTACAATGACACATTCAAAATAATTAAATCATATAAAAATAAAAAATCCAGACCTGCTCTCACACACACACACACACACACACACACACACACACACACACACACACACACCATATATTCTTGTGTCCGACCCTATACTTATTCATCTAATTAATCTCACGCTTTATTCTCGTGCTTGTTATAAATATATAAAGGCACTCATATAATGTATGTAGGACATATGCATTATCCCAGTAGTCTGTGTGTGTGTGTGTGTGCGTGTGTGTGTGTGTGTGTGTGTGTGTAGCCCAGCCCCCTTTGGGCGGAGATGTGTGTGAGTGATGGCCCAGTAGAGACGGAGCTCACCTCCTGCTCCCTTCAGCCCTCACTCCTTCAGTTAGTGAGGAGAGGAGCACAGCGGAGAGAGACACACACAGAAAGAGAGAGAGAGAGAGAGAGCGCGCGAGAGGGAAGCTGTTCTAAGCGACTTTGCCGTTTCCTGGACGCTGGTCCCGAGTCGGACAGAGTCGGACAGAGTCGGACAGAGTCGGACAGAGTCGGACCCATCTGGGGGAAGTTTGGGTTTGTCCAGTGTCATGGCTTTGCTGACTTTTCCCGAAGGCTCCGGACGGGCTCGTGTGTGATGTAAGTTCCGCTTGCGGTGAGTTCACTGCTGTTGTCGCCGCTTGTGTTTGCTGCGCGGATCGCGGAGCCGCTGCCGCTCACTCAGTTCTCAGCACGGATCTTTCACTCTGTCACCCTCTCATCCTCTCACCCTTTCACCGGAAAACAGCTCAGAGCTGTAGCGGGGCACGCTTACGTCAGCAGACTCATTTGCATATAAATATAAATGAAAGTTGACTTCATATGAAATGTGTGTTTGTGATGATAATAACTTTATATGCATTACAAAAGGAAATGGGAACTTTAGGGCTCACACACACACACACACACACACACACACACACACACACACACACACACACACACACACACACACACACACA
>JBBIGC010179990.1:0-14704 GCA_037576955.1 Lepidarchus adonis
CAGGCACAGAGTTTTCTGGTAAACTGGGATGCTTGGATGCTGTCGCCCCCATCCGACGTGTTCACTCAGGTTTGTTGACGTTCGAGTGGTGGGCTGACTTGTGACCCAGGATGCCCTCATGTCTGTGCTCCTCCTGGCTCTCCCCTTTAGCTGTGCTGTCATAGATACTCACTTTAAATAATCCATAACACTGAATATCCCTAACAGTCTCTTTCTCTCTCTGTCTGTCTTTATCACTCTCCGGTGTCGACCAGAGGAGGATGGGTTCCCCTTCTGAGCCTTGGTTCATTTCAAGGTTTCTCCCTATAATTAGGGAGGTTTTGCTTGCCTCTGTCGCATTTGTGAATTTCCCACTTGTGAAAAAATAAAAGATTATCTTTTCTTATCTTATTTATCTATCTAGCTTATTGGCGGCTCAGACTCTGTAAAGCTGCTTTGTGACAATTCCCATTGTAAAAAGCGCTGTATAAAAAAATTGCCTTGACTTGACTTGGCATGCCAGCTAATATCATTGTCTGTTTAATTCATATAAGACCAGAAAAATAGAATAATATTTCCTGCTTAAGGTAATCTTTGTAAAGTGTGGTAGTTAGGTGACTTTATCAATAATTCTATTAACTTAGCTTGTGTTGTTATACCATATAGTCAAAGTAGAAATGTATCACATAATGTAAATTAAATACAGGGAAGGTCCTCGACTTATGTCGTACTCCACATACGGAGTTTTGTGGTTACGTTGCTGTTTCTACTAAATTGAAGCTGAAATTAAATTTAATAGAATGCTCAGAAAAGGATAAAACAGAGCCTCAGGGGGTGAGTGTCTCCCTCTGGTGGACTGACAGAGGAATGGTCCCAGGTCATTACACACATCAGTGCTTATTTACGTCACACTCGGAAGATCGGAACCCCCAGGTAAGTCGAGGACCCCCTGTATACAGGAATAATACATTGTTTTAGCATATGTGCAGTGATATTTATATTTCAGATATTTATATTTAATGCTCTTGAAAGCCCGGGGATTATTCAAGAACAAAATGTACGTATAACAAAACATATTTTGTTTACAACATGGCTGTTAGTCAGACTTTAAAAACATTCATTTTAACTGTAGAGAAAAGCGCCATAGCCCTAAGTCCTTATTTGCATGTGTTGCTGACTCACAAGCTCAAAGGTCTATTTAAATCATGAAGCATGTTTTTATGTTCAAAAGATACAATGTGATAATCTCTCTGTCTCCAAGCATCTGCGGGGTTAGTGTCTGAGCCAGTGAATACAGAAAATCTCCTAGAACTCCCTCCTCCTCCTACAGCTCCTTAATACTAACAGCTTCTGTCAGCACAGTCGCCAATCAAACAGAGCCCTGGGTCAAACTTCAAACCCAGTGTGAGTTACATTTTAAGGCAGCATGTGTTTCCAGACTCAAGGTGAAATGTGCTGACATTGTGTGAAATCTTCAGGTAGACCTGGGGGTGCCTAACAAACACCCACGGCTGACACGACGGCACAGGTGGAGGCAGTCTGATTAAAGCTCTCTGTCGTTGGTGGAAGCTGTTTATGTTTTTATTCCCCCAGGCAACTCCAGAAGCTGTAGGCTGGGGTGGTTTATAATTAAAGTCCCGCTGTACGCAGGCAGCCGTAATTAAAACATGCCAAAAGGCAGGAAATGGAGGGCGAGGCCCTCTCCCATGGAGAAGTCACGACAAGTAAATATGTGTCCTCCTCTTTGACGATAAAGTGTCTATGAATAGATCAATATGAGATGTAAAATGGGCTGAAATCTGACGATAAAAAAGATAGACTTTTATTTCAAGGTTTTAAAAATTCATGTTTCATGTTCTCCAGGTACGAGAACCACCTGGGAGCCGTGTTGTGGGACAGTATCTAGCTCAAGGATACGTCAGTGGTGCCTAGGCAGGGACCTTGTTTGCCGCCCTAAAGAAAGCACCAATGTTTCTCTGAAATAAAAATACATGTATACAGTACCACTTTTAGTTCATTTTAATTTAACAGAATTATTCTATTTATACTGAGTGTCCATTCTCTTAACACAGATTAAACCTAGTCCTGGACTATACAGCATTCTGAATGAAAAACGTTCCACTACTAGGAAAATATAGTCAAGGACTAGGCTTTATCCCAGTCTGGGAAACTGACTTTAAACAAATGGCTATTTTACACTCATTTCACTGTTATGTTTTGTTGGATATGAGGCTTAATGTGTGAACTGCTATCAAAATTAGGAAGTGACAGTGGAACAAAAAAAGCATAATTGTAAAAGAAAATAGGCACAGAACCAGTACCAGTAATGCATCGCTTTTTCCAAAGTTGTATCTTCAATTAATTTAATTACCATTACATTTATATGTAACTATGCATGGGAAAAAGGCTGTAGAATTATAGATAGTAACATATTTGCTCTTTATTCTCTTTCTAATCATCTATTTGCAGCATACAATGTGTGTTCCCAGTCGACTTGTAACGGTGTGTGTAACTGTGGGCTAGCAGAATTATATTAAGAAAAAATATGGGGGAAGTCATTTGTCATTGGCCCAGGGCCCTGTATGGCCTTAAACTGGACTGTTCTAGGCCTTCTGGAAGTCTTAAGTATGTCACCTACTGCGAATATGAGCAGTAGCCTAGTTTTTGTTGTTAGAAATAAAAAGCAGGATCATCAACTCTATGTCTGGAGTTTCTATAAAATAGCAGAATATAACCTAGCTATGTCTAGCACCAATAGACACAATTTCCCATGGGTAAACAACAAAATCAATGTGTAAATTGTCAAACACAGCTGAAGAGACATTAAAAACCTGTACGTGTAAAAATAATGGTTTAATCTGACAAAGCCCACTACAAAAATATGGAGCCACAGCTTATACATAATTCGGTCGAGTGGTTGGCTGCCTTGTGACTCAGGACGCCCTCATGTCTCTGCTACCTCCTGGCTCTCCCCTTTAGCTGTGCTGTCATAAAGAGTTTTGCCAGAGCTCCTGCATTCAGACCACAATGATTATAGCTCTATAAAATCCATAACATTGAGCATCCCTAACAGTCTCTTTCTCTCTCTCTCTCTCTCTCTCTCTCTCGTTCTCTTTTGCTCTCTCTCTCTCTCTGAGCTACTCTACTCGGAACCACCTGCACACAAGGAACTGCAGATGTCTCTTCATATTGGACTCATTGATTCTCTTAGCTCTTAGTTTTATTTCTTCATTATTTCTTTTTGTATGTTATCACTGTCTGGTGTTGAAGATGGGTTCCCCTTCTGAGCCCTGGTTCCTTTCAAGGTTTTTTCCCTATAATTTAGGGAGTTTTTCCTTTCCTCTGTCACATTTGGTTTGCTCAGTGAATTCTGTAAATTCTTTAGAGCTGCTTTGTGACAACATCAGATGTAAAAAGAATGAAATTGACATTTAATTGAAATTTAAAACATTAAAGCCAAAAAAGGAAGAGGTCAAAAAAGGTGCCCAGGAAAATATTTTTTCTTCATGTAAGAATTCTGGTTATTTGTGAGGTAAGGTATTCAAAACATAAGCCTTTTAAATCCAATTAGACATCATTAAAAAGAACCTTGTTTATATTTGGTGCTTGCACTGATTTCCCAGGTTTATTAGGTGCCACTGCCCTGTGCAGTGTACAATGACTGACAGTAGCTTATCTGTTGCTGGTCAGCCACCGTCTACCTTTAAGGTTCTAAGGCTTCTCTATTAACATTCAAATAGAGGCTTACCAAAGTAAAATCCCATTTTAACCCATTGGGTTCGGTCACGTCAGCACAAAATCTTTTGATCATTAAAATAGTAAAGGCTACTACACAGTGAAGCTCCAAAATGTATGTATCACATGATGCAATTTATAATAAAAATAATATAATAAAATACAATACTTTTTAATGTTAATTAAGAGTAGGATGTACGCTACGTCACGCTGGATTGTTTGCTTTTTCCCAGTACATGGGGATTTGTTTGCGTAGCCATGACAATGTAGCCATGACAACGTTTCATTCAGTAGCCGTAGCCGAAGCATCATGGGAGACGTATGAAAGAAATAGTTATGGGGAGAATTCAAAACAACAGAATATGAAGGAAAGTTTACTTGTTAGTTTGTTTAAAGAGAGGATCATTATAATCACTTAGCAGCGGCTGTTTCAGCCCAACATTAAAACTCCAGTCGGGTTCGGTCACTGCCCTGTCGGGTTCGTGTCAAGTGTCAAGCAGAGATTTTGCACTGCTGAGCTCCAGTGAAAACCTAGTCTAAGGATTCGAGGATATCATGTACAATAAATACAGTGCAAAAAATTGCAATAAAGTTCTTACCTGAATAATTCCTTTTCAGACTAGACCATTAAAAAGCAGTGCAACATTTCAATAATACAAAAA
Organism: Lepidarchus adonis; assembly: GCA_037576955.1. Lineage (NCBI taxonomy): Eukaryota > Metazoa > Chordata > Actinopteri > Characiformes > Lepidarchidae > Lepidarchus > Lepidarchus adonis. Next base: position 4,377 of record JBBIGC010179990.1, read on the forward strand.
AGAGTGAAGAAAATAAAATAGGCCAGCAGACAGATTAACCCTATATATTCTAGTGCAAACGTAGGTGTAGAGTGTACAACATCCTTCTACCAGATAATGTACAACAGTATTGCACATGAATGTGTTGAGCACATTATTGAATATATTCCATGTTATAAATACTATTGCACTTATGAAGTTCACTATGACAGTCGGGTGATACAGCACATGCTGAAAATGTCTTGGATTGGTTGGAGCGGTGTGCAGATGATCGTCTGAGTTTACCCATCTTTGCAGGGTCTTCATGTCCTGAACAGAGCAGCTGGTGTACCAGGATGTGATTCCTCCCATGGGGACGGACTCCACTGTACACCTGTAGAAACTGGTGAGGACGGCCTAGGACACTCTGTATTTCCTCAGACGCTGGAGGAAGCTGCAGAGGGTCCAGACTGTCTGGAATGAAGTTCTTAATGTGTCCCAGCACCAGCCTTTCAAAGCATTTCATTGCAATGGAGGTAATTAACGACAGTCATTAAAGCAGAACAGCGATGGTATTTTTGGACAGTGGATATTTGCTAACTGCTGCCGACTGCAAACCTAGATTCCATCTGAACCAGCAACTTTACAGGTTCTGACTCTGTTAATAGTTCTTTTCACATCTGCAACAGAAACTGTGGAGCTGGTGTTATGCTCTGTTGGGTCCAGGGGGCGACGCACTGGCAGCAGTGAATGGGAAGAGCTGCGGTGTCTGAATTCTTCTCATCTCGCATGTGATTAAACTGAGACGACAGATTGTTGCTGTTCTCATGTTTCACACTTGATGGCTTTTTGAAGATCAAATTGGCTTTTCCTGTACTTATGTATACAGGAATCCTCGACTTACATCCTACTCAATGGTAAGGTCACTGACCTTTTTTTTTTTACAATTTTTTTGTGTATTTACTGTCATATACTGTAATAATTTGCGAGCGCATGCACTGTGTGTTCACACTGTTTCTTGCTGTTACTACTGTGATGTTTATGTTTTATTCACCTCGTCTCCAATGCGTTTACTGCTGATCTGTTTCCTAAATACTTTACTGTAATATGAGACGTTCATGTTGCTGCTGTTAATAAAAACCTCTGCAGCTTCATTACATACATCAAAATTTGAGTTACATCACACTCCTTTTATTATTAATATTATTATTATTATTACTATTTTTTATCTATGTGTGTGTTTTCATTGTAAAGTGACCTTGGGTTTGTGAAAGGCGTTATATAAATATTATTAGATTAACTTATTATTATTATTAACTTATTATTAGAGGAACTGAAAAATGTTGTAACTCTTCAGACTGAAACATCTGTGTGCAGAGTTCATCTATGGTTGAATATGGAAATAAATGGACTTTCTTTGAGGAAACTCAATCATTCACACATGTCCTGATAAAGTCAGTGAGAACTGTGGTGTATTTGAGCAAAGGAGAAGAACCAAGCCCCTGGCGTCTCACCTCCTCCTGGGAGCAGCAGCACAGGCATGTGGTCTGATAGACCCAGATGTGTGCACAGATGAGAGGGATGTGATCAGTGGTCCAGTGTGTTGGTGCCATGAGTGGGGCAGGAGACGTCCTGGTGGTCAGCCTCTAAGAAGCAGAAAACACAGCAGTGCCTCAGCTCTCAGGAACTTAAGTCTTCAATAAATGTGCTATTGAGAGACTAGATGTTGCCATCAAAGTTTGTAGCCCACGATGCTTTGTTGAAGATGAAGAGGGGTCGCCTCAGTTAAACAGTAGGCAGAAAGTATTTGGCAGTCACCAATTCTGCAAGTTGTCTCACTTAAAAAGATGAGAGTCTGTAATATTCATCACAGATTCACTTTAGCTGTGAGACACAGAATACAAAAAAAAATCCAGGTAATCACATTGTATGATTTTTAAAGAATTTATTTGTATAATGGTGCAGAAAATAAGTATTTAGCTCCTACAAACAAGCAAGTCTTCAGAAAAACACATATTGATAGTGAAAACAGTATGTTAATCCCTTAATTAATCAAATAACTTCCTGTAGCTGTGGATCAGAACATCATCAAAGAACATCTTTCTTCCAGGCAGAACTGCTTTAGCTCTGTCATATTCATTTCATGTGTATGGTCCTCCTTAAGTCAACACACAGCATCTCTACTGGACTGAGGTCTGGGCTCTGATACACAAAAGGTGGATTTTGTTTTTCTGAAGCCATTCTGTTGTGGATTTACACCGGTGTTTTGGGTCATTGTCTTGTTGCATCACCCATCTTCTACAGAGATTCAGCTGACGTACAGATATTCTCACATTATTCTGAAAATTCATCTTCCCCCTCAATAATTGCCAGGCCCTGATGCAGCAAATCAGCCCAAATCATGATGTTTTCTCCACCATACTTTACAGTTGGGATGAGGTATTCATGATGATATGCAGTGCAGTTTTTATACAAAATGTAGTGCTGTTTGTTTTCCCCAAATAGTTCAATCTTCATTTCATCAGTCCGCAAAATATTTTGCAAATACCGCTTTGCAGTGTCAATGTGCTGTTTCCCAAATTTCAGGTGTACAGCAATGTACTATTTAGTAAGAAGCTTCCTTTGTGGTGTCCTGCCATAGACATCCTGCTTTTTCAATAGATCACGTAATGTCCCCAACCTTTTTTTTGCGCCACGGACCGGTTTAATGTCAGTCAATATTTTCGCAGACCGGCATAGTCGCGGATAAAACAACTAAATAAAATGATACGACCAACACTAAAACGGTGATATTTTGTAAATATAATAACATGCGTGAATCCACTGTGTAATTATGTTTATGTGTAACTTTATTTGCAGCGTCTTTCTGAAATGCACCAATAACGTCCTCCTCTCTGCTGCTAATGCTCTCTGGTTGCTATGGTAACGCGTAAACTTTCCTTTCAGAATAAGTTTTCAGTGCTGTTGTGTTAATCTCAGGGTTTTCTGCCATGACTTTCATCCAGAATACCATCAAAGCTGATGTCTCTAACATACTTAGTGCAAAACTTCAGGTTGTGTTTAAGAATTAAGCGCAGACGACATTTTAGATCAATTATTAAGAAATGTAATGAAAGACATACACTGGTGAAACACACACAGACAGAGTATTAACCTGGAATAAGAAGCGACAACATGGACTGAAACACAAGGGCATTTAAACAAGAACCAAACAAGAGACACTTGAAGAGGACAGAGACAAACCATGTGACAGTGAAACACATGACCAGACTAGAACACGTGATTGAAGACAGGGGAACCATGACACTCAGATGCTACGCACTGAGATCATTGTTTGTTTGTTTTAAAAGGCCCAGGAACTGTTCCGTGGCCCAGTGATTGGGGACCACTGCTGTAGACATTTCCAATGATGCCTTCAGAGTCACTCTGGGTTGTTCCTTATTTATCTTATTGGTGAACATTTGTTGTGCTCCTGTGGTCATTTTAACAAAGCGCCCACTTCTTGGTAGAGCAGCCACAGTCCCAAAGTGTCTCCATTTGTAGACTGTTGTATTCTTCTTGTGTGGAGCAAACTCAAAAGGTTGAAATGTTTTTTATCAGCCACAGTAGCTCTTGTCCATACTTCCAACCTCATTTTCTTAACAAGCCTCCAGGTTTGCTAACACTTGACTCGGCTTTTTTAACTCAGGGGCTCAACTAGCAATATGAGTTGTTTATGTTCTCAATAAAGACATAAAATGTCAGATATTTAGTGTTATTGTTTAGGCACATTATATTGTTAAAACCCTTGACATAGATGAAGATCCGATCCCATGTTGACAAATTAATGCAGAAAACCAAGAAGTTCCAAAAGGTTCACATATTTTTTCTTGCCATCGTATGTTGTCATGGCCAGTCTTGCGAGAGTTCCTGCTTCCACTCAGAACACAGTGTACATTGTCCTTAACCACTTGTAAAATTGAAAATCCCTGATCTCTCTGTCTCACTCGTTCTCTCTCATGATGCCAGTGCTCTTCTCACATCCCGCTAGCAGGAACATCCCTGGTGTCCTATTTCTGGCTGAAATTTACTGCTGGATCCCACTCCCTCGTGCTGAGAAGAGCTTGTACACAGTCCAAATGCTGACAGTGACTCCATAGAACTGCTGCCTCTCTTGTCTTTTATGTGTGGACCATCCAGCACTGCTCCTCTTGGTTTCTCCCAAAGTTTCTTCCTATAGCTTAGGGAATTTTTTCTTTCCTTTGTCATCCTCAGATTGCTCAGTACTTTGGATTCTGCAAAGCTGAACTGTGCATGAATTAAGTAACATTCTGAGTGTGACTGTAAAAACACAGTCACGAACATCACACCCTTTTATTGTGATCTGTGCCGACATGTTACCCAAACACACTAACCCTGAAGGTGTTTGCAGTGAGGGAATGTGAGGATGTTGGGCTGGTTTTCTCTAGAATGAAAGGTTTATTGATAGATAGAAAGGTTTATTGACATTTTCAGCAATAAAGGCACGATCCAAGAACTAAAGAGCAGGCAGAACCATAACTTGTAGGTGTTAGCAGTGTTAGCAGTGTTAGCAGAAGGGGGCCCATGTTCAGGGATGGGCAATAATAACTGAAAGCTGAAAATGGTGGAAACGGAAAATGGGTGGAAAATGAAAAACATGACTAACAGCTAACCCAGTCTCGGTAAGTGTTTTTCATTCCCAGCATGATTTTAGGGAGGTGGTGCTCTGTACACTGATAAAAAAAGGGGCTCTTGGATAAATGGAAGAACTCCCCAACCTGTACACACCTCCCCCAAAATGGCTACATCTCTCCCAACTCAGAAGGGCCTTTCCCCAAAACATGCCCTGAAACGTGGGACCAAAACATGGCAGACCTTCTCCCTAACCAGGAAGATGAAAGAGAGCCCTCCCCAACATGTGCTGATTTGCCAAACTAAACTTTTTGACAGGTGGCTAAAACTAGCCAATCCTAGGAGAGACAGAGGGATGACTCAAAGGATAAACTCGACAGCCATTTTACCACTTTACCAGTGGAGGTCAGATAAAGCCAGGCAGAAAGTCCACTACAGAAGCTGAGAGACACCGACATAATGACCCTGTCCAGCCCAGAGGAGTATGTGTGCTAATATATAATTAGCACCGATCACCCCCTCAGCAAGGCAGACCACCACTGTGGATAGGTGTGGCTCCACCTCAGCCTTCATAGTAACAAGTTTTGCTTTTCCCCCATCTGTACTACAAAGTTTACAAACTGTTAAAATGAAAAATAAGTGTAGCTCCAAGAGAGATATACCTAATAAACTGACAATTGGAGGTTTTCTGATAAGACTGAATTACCTGAAGTAATTCAGAGAGTAGTCTCCAGGTAGCGCAACCTCTGTTTTATCTCTTGCTTGTAAAGAGCAGGATAGACAGATACTCTCTACTGCTCAGGCAAAGAATGTGCTTTGTGATGTGATTTGTCGCACAGGACACTAAGCTTTTAGGTATGATATCTTCTTTCAGCTTCTCTGTTCTGTTTTATAAAAAGACCTAGATCTCCACAAACACCAGCTGAAATCCATCAGTAATGAGAAAGCAAAGTGCCTCTTACTGCAAATTACTATCACATGGTTCAGTTCCAACTCATGGCTTATAACAAAGTGTCTCATTACCAAGGTGTGACACAAGAAACTTCTCGTGATGGGTAAGACCTTCGCAAACAAACGGACTGCATTGGTTACAGAAGAATTTCTAAACTACTGAAGGTTCCAGTGAGCACTGTTGGGGCGATAATGTGGAAGTGGAAAAAACATTATTTTACCATAAACCAGCCAGATTTCAGACAGAGGAATGAAAAGAATGATCAGAAGAGCCAATGACCACTTGTGGAGAGCTTTAGAAATAAGGATTTCTGGAATAAGCAGAAAATAATAAGTAATGTACTTCATTGCTGAAGACTCCATTGCTGAAGAAAAAACATGTTTAAGTTTGCAAAACAACATTGTGAAACCTGTGAAATACTGTGAGTCACAGTTACATCCACACTTGTCAGGACACAAGGTTTCCTAGAAGATCACTGGCCAGAGCATCTTGCTACTTTCCTCCAAGTGAGTGATGCATAGATCCTTGATGTAAAGAGTTCTTCATCCACCCAGACCACCTTCTTCCATTGCTCCAAGGTCCAGTTTTTATGTAAGTCCATTAGGCTATGGACAGTTTCCATACTATATTTGTTTTTCCTTCATTACGAATTAATTTCTCCTTCATATAAGCCCTTTAAAACAGACATTCAGCAAGAATTCACGTCAAAGCTGTGGGTGTACTACTGCCACATACAAAAATATAAAAACAGCTACAGCAAAATGGTACATAAGTGCTTAGAGCTGCTAGCAGCAGGCAATGTCAGCTGTAAAAGCAGCGTTACCGTGTGATGAATGCTGAAGTTGATTATATCTCCATCCAGAGAATTGTGAGAGAAAAATGTGCAGGAACCCAATTATGGTATAAATTACGACTGATCTGTTTAATGGCGTCTAAATGGTCAACACAGCCATTGAGCAGTCTTGTGAAACTGAAATATTTGTAAATCAATACAGTGCTGAGAGCACTTTCAATCAATAGTTCTCATTAATAATAGAAAAGCTGTTATATGTAGCTCTTAGGGCATTTCATACACAAGCTTGGATGCTGCTTGGCCACTGTACTGTATTCTGGTTTACAACAATGGACATGGAGAAACAAGGAGAAAAAAACACTACACGTGTCTGAGGGGGCAGCACAAATTGTTGACTTGGAATAAATGGTTATTTACTAAGCTAACTTCAATCTTCTGCAGCCAACCTTCCATGAAGACCATGTTTCCACTTACCTGAACATCCAGCTGAACCTGTCTCACCTATTTTATCAGACTCTGCAACTCAGCTGCAATATTTAAAGACGTTCTCTCTAGGCTCAGTGACCTTTGCACCACAGATACAAGGAGGCGTTCGCCGTCCCTGAAGATCTGACTCCTAACAGACATGTGCACAACGAGAATCAGTCTGAGTGAAATACATTTTGACCAAAGTTGTTCAATATTATAGAATATTCTAGAGGATGTGGAAGAATGTGAAATGAACATTTGAACATTGCAATAAACAATATAATAATAGTTATTTATCTTTATAATGAAAGTGTTTATCTCTCGGTTGGTTCAGCAGTGAGAAGTGAACTTGTGCAGCTCAGTTGCATTTCAGTCATTGTTTTGATGCCTGACAACGACATAAGTTATTACTAAATGACTGAAGTGGCTGTTTAGCAGGATTATGTATTATTATACTATTGCATGACTGACTGACTGCAATATATTAACATATTATTATATTTTTGATAATCAAATTAATTATTAACGACTTAGAAACTAAATGTTATGTACAAAGGTGATATCACATGCCTGTTCGTGGATTTTTGTCAGTGTTGCTGATGCAAAATAGGCCCTTTATTACCAAACCCAGTTCATTTGATTATGATGCAGTTAACAGCTATTTACAAACGTTTAGTTACTTTAAAACAAACCTTTATTTTAGATGAGAAATGCTCTTCTCAAAGTTCATACTAGAGTCAGTGTAATGGGGAAGGAATTGATCAATTATGATGATCGAGCGTTTGCAGTGATTTCATGCATTAGAAAAGTATTTTTAGTAATCATACAAAATAATAATAATAATAATAATAATAATAATAGTATGGCTTCTAAATGTCAGAGTCTATTTAGATGCAATTTTAGGTCTTATTTTAAGACATTGATGTATCTTCACCCATACCTTGCTGTATTCTTCTACATCAGGGGTTACCAACATGGTGCCTGTGGGCACCCAGGTGCCCCCAGGACCACATGAGGTGCCCACGAACCTGTTCCAAAAACTAACCACCTAAAATGTAAATTAAAGAATATCCCGTTGGTTTTTTCCTTTAATCACATTTGCATTTATATAGATTTTAAAATGACAATATTTTAAAAAGCATTTAAAACAGGTTTATTCTACATGAAGTTTAGATAAGTTTAGATAAACTCTGTTCCATTCTAGTTCCACGGTCAGTATATTTAAACTAAATTTAATCTAAATGTAGTGAAAATGTAAACAATTACTGAGATCAATATAAATAAAGTATATAATAGTGATATTCTCTGTTTCCCATTTTGTTAAGAAATTGTTGATCAAATCGTAAATGTGATTAGATTCACATAGAGGAGTATCATTAATAATAATTTATAACTAAAGGTGAATGGAACAAGGAGTGTATCAAACTGCTCGTATGGCTCAGAACCAGTGAAGTAGCTCTCAGTTTCAAAAAAGTTGCTCTAGATAGAAAATCCTGACTAGCTCATGTCCCTTAAGTGTTTCAAGAATTCAACTACTATTTCCAACTGAGAAATGCCAGCTGAGATAGTTTAAATATTATTACACTACTGAATGAGAAAAAACGTGTGTCCAGACTTTTGACTGGTAGTGTATATTGAATAGAAATGAACAAATAATTACAGAAAGGTTCCTAGAAATAATTAAGCCTTCTTTTACAATATCTTAAACGCTCCCAAACAAATCCTAAATAAAGAAACTGGCTTTTATCTTTGCTAGGTAATTATCTCATGACCATGAATCTCATTGTCCATGCAGATGTAAATAGTATAAATACATTTTCATTTAATTTCAATATAAACACAGTATTTTAGGTGTTTAGAAAAGGTTTTCCTGCCCATTTCAGTGAACCCAATGACAGACAACACAGATATATTTGCATGCGTGACAGCCTGGCTCCTGGGCCGGTGCCAGGTTTTAAGCACATCTGTATGTGGAGGATAAAACAGTGCTGTCAAGATCATTTTATCAGTAGAGGGTCATTTGCATCATCGTGGTGCCACTTTGCTGAGTGCCTGTCCGCCTTTTAGCGATAATGTGAACATCAGATTTGGTTACTATTGTCAATGGCTGACGTGAGCCTGTCTGTACAGTAACCACACTTTTCTCAGTGACAGCAAACAATTAGGGGGAAAAAGAAACGCAAGCTCGAGCTCACTGCTAGCAAAAACACCTGACAAAATAGTACAAAGTCTTTCCAGCAGTATCTCCTGACTTCTTCTACAAATTTCCAAGTGACAAAAGGAAACAGAAGTGAAGCCATGAAGCTTTCGACGGCGAAAATACGGTAAAGTTAACAATAGCATTGTTGTTACTTATGTAAATTAAAAATGCATCCTGGTGTTTCTGTGATGTATCGCTATGTGTCCATCTCAGCCTGGGTTGTCCATGCTTCCATCCACTTCCCTTGTCTCTTTCAGAAGGAGATAGAGGTCAGTGTGATACTGGCCAGTGCAGGTGGATGGTAACTGATGTAACAAAATCTGTAGCTTTGGTATCTAATGATGTTGCATTAGCAGCAGTTTGCAGCAATGCAGTGGTGGCTTCAAGTGAAAAACCCTCCCAGCATTGGTAGAATTGTGTGTGTGATTCAGGGATCTAGTTTCTAATATCTTTAGGTATTTCCTTAGAAACACACCAAGCAAAAGAAAATGTAACAAAATTTAATTTAGTTTTTTTTTCTCTCCCTAATTCAGTCATACAAATAAGCCATTCTTATTTGTCCATTTTGTTTCAATAAGAATAGTGCCCCTTTAATTTTTTTTTTTTAATATCCTACTGGGTAAAAAATAGTGTAAATGTTTTAATTTAACAAGATGTCATCTTTACAACATTAGATTTCTGTCAGAGCCTGATGTCCACAGAATTTAATAAATATTATGAGATATGACAAATAAGTCAAATGCCAACAGATCTTAGAATCTAGGTTTTTAGAAAACAAGGTTGGTATTGTAGTCACTTTAAAACGGACATATGATTAGCACTCGTAGATTCTCACCAAGACCTCGCTGCAAGTGAGCACCTTATTTACCTGGAACTCCGGTTCCTGGAAAGCTGTTGGACACTGAGGTCACAGAGTTTTCCAAGAATTAGAAGCAAGGCACACTTCTGACTTTTCAAGGACACATTAATCATTCTAGTGAGATATAAAGTGCACAGCAGTCGACAGCCCCCCTCACAGATGTTGTGTTTGACAGAGGTGTTAATGATGTGCTGCCCAGCACTATTCAAAAACCTCTCTCTTTAAATAGGTTTGTGCCCCTGTCTTCTAATCCCTGGTGTCTTAAAGTGGCAGGTGCTGGTGGCCACCTGCCACTGGTGGAATCGTATCGTCAAATATTAGTGTAACACTTTGTATTTTCCAAAAAGGTGAACATTAGAGCTAGGATAATAAGTGAATTTTGGGGGAATTATATATATATATATACAGGTCCTTCTCAAAAAATTTGCATATTGTGATAAAGTTCATTATTTTCTGCAATGTACTG
>JBBIGC010180003.1:0-14701 GCA_037576955.1 Lepidarchus adonis
CTGATTTCATCTTCCAGCAGGACTTGGCACCTGCCCACACTGCCAAAGGAACCAAACGCTGGTTCCACCACCAGGGTATTACTGTGCTTGATTGGCAGCAAACTCTCCTAAGCTGAACCCCATAGAGAATTTATGGAGTATTGTCAAGAGGAAGATGAGTGACACCAGAACCAACAATGAAGACGACCTGAAGGCTGAGATCAAAACAACCTGGGCTTCCATTCTACCTCAGCAGAGCCACAGGCTGATCTCCTCCATGACACGTCACATTGATGCAATAATTCATGCAAAATAAGGAACAACCAAGTATTGAGTGAAAAGGAATAAACATACTTTTCAGAAGCCTGACAATTCTGTTTAAAATATAATTTTATGTTGATCTTATGTGATATTCAAATTTTTTGAGACAGTAAATTTTGGGTTTTATTATCTGAAAGCCAAAATAAAAATTCATAAAAATTCCAAGAAATAAAGGCTTGGCATATTTCACTCCACGTGTATCTGTATGATATATGGATTGCACTTTCTGAACAAAATGTCAAGAAATGTAACTTTTTCATGATATTCTAATTTTTTTAAAGATGTATCTATACACTCAACACAGAAAGACACCTGATCAAAGACTTTCTTACTGTGAGGCCACTACAACCACTGCACCACCATGTCACATAGGACACATAAGACAATAAAAATAAATGTTACTTAAAAAATGGTGTATAATGTCAGGCCCAGCCCCAACATATTATATTTAGATTTTATTTCTGAATATTATGCTTGTAGATTTTAGTGTAGAGTGTAGAGCTAACAATGTCAAGCACAAAATATGTAAAAGTTTATCATATTGTGCTGCACATTGCAAGAAAATCGAAATGCTATGTAATGAGTTCTCCCTGTGTTTTTGTGTTGGTTTCCTCCAGGTTCTCCAGTTTCCCCCCACTGTCCAACGGCTTGGGTTTTAGGTTGTATGGCTGCTCTAAATTGCCCATAGGTGTGAGTGTGTGAATGGTTGCCTGTCTCTGTGTTGCCCTGTGATGGGTTGGCCTCCTGTCCAGTGTGAACCCTCTATCCAGCATATAGTCAGATGGGATTGGCTCCAGTTTCCCCATGACCCGACACAACATTTTTGTCATTGATTTGGTATAGCAGTACTCACGCCATGATGCCGGAAAAGTGAAGCATCTCAGAAGTGAGGTAGGACAGGTAGCTGTAGAGGAAGACGAAGAGCGGGGCAATGACCTGGGCTCGGGCAGTGAATCGGGTGGTGAGGGCAGCGACCAGTCCAAAGAACAGGCCCACACACAGGCCTCCAAGCCCCACCACCACAAACTGGAAGCCTCCTGTAAGCACGTCCACGCCAGACACGGAGGGCATGCGTAGGAAGGACTCAAACAGCTTGTATAGCACCTGCAAGGCAATGACAGATGTTTAGAACATCTGGTCACCTTGGAGAAGTTTTCTACTTCAACAGAACGGTTTATATTCTTCGTCCTGATCTAAAAAGCTAAAGGTAAAATCTGGGAGCTCCTCTTACCACGGTAACTGCATCATTTAGCAGTGATTCTCCAAACACCAGGATGTAAAGCTGTTCATCAACGTGGATCTCCTCAAACACAGACAGCACCGCTACGGGGTCAACAGCAGCTATCAGGCTTCCAAAGAGCAGGAAGTGGAGCAGGCTGACCTCCTCCAGGCCCCAGCTGCCCAGTTGGCACAGCCCATAAAGGGAGAGTCCGATACCCAGCACATTCCACAGCGTGCCCAACACAGCGTACCACAGGATGGTGCCCAGGTTCTCAAAGAAGAGGCGTCCTGGTAGGAAGTATCCAGCATCTAGAACGATGGGTGGTAGCAAGTAAAGGAAGAAGGCTTCAGCACTCAGGACAGGTGGGGCAGTGTGGCGGACACCGTAGATGACTCCTCCAACTAGTAGGCCCACCATGATTAGCAGACAGCTTTCAGGAACAACGGCAGGTATCCGCCCAGACCAGTGGAACCCTGGGAACAATATCATCAATGTCTGGATGACTTGGAGCATAGAACCTTTATTCAGATGTTTTATCAGTTTTATTCTGTTGAGCATTCAGGCAACGTTTCTGGTTTATGACCATTAGCAAATGGAAAATATTTTTTGGAAATATCGGATGACTAAAGTGTTTTTTGTTCAGTTGTGGATAACAACGACAACAACAATAATAATGATAATAAAAATAATAATAACAACAACAACAACAAAAATGTAATTTTATTAATTAGTTTATTTATTATAATTTTTTTAAACATCTCTTTTGTTAAACCCAAGGTCACTTCGCAAATTCTAAACCAGATTCAAATGTTAAGAAATAGAGAAATTTATAACTAAAAAATAACATTACAGACTGAACAATCAACAATTAATACAATAATGGGAACATCTGTTATAGCAGTGGGACAGAGTGAGTAGGTAAGATATGGAACAGAGGAAGAGGAACAGCTCTGAGAGAACAGATGTGGTTCTGAGAGATGAGAGAGAAGAGACGTTGAGAACATTTAAAGGGAGAGAATTCCAGAGTTTGGGACCAAGGAGACTAAATGTTCTGCCTCCCACTGAAGAAAGGTGGAATTAGGGGCCAATGAGCAGAGCAGAACCAGAGGAGGGTAAAGAGAGAGCAGAAGTGTAAAGTGAAGTTCAGAGAGGACCAGAACCATGAAGGGCTCAGAATAATGAGGAGAAGCTTGTAGTGGTTAGGATAGGATACAGGGAACCAGTGAAGTTGGGAGAAATTATCAGATTTTTGGGTGAGAACATGGGCAGCAGAGTGTCGCACATTTTGAAAACAGGTTTGTGTTTGAGGCCAGAAAACATTGCAATGCTACAAATACTACAGAAGTATATTATAGGCAACAGATACTTGTTGAAGGCTGCATACCTGTCCCACCTCTCTTGCTTTAGTCGTAAGTAAATAAGTTGCTTGCGGGGTCACAGAAGTGGTAAAAATCTGGGGTCACATAAGTCCTTTGACACAAAGTGTGCAACACAGCACAGCTTCGCTCATCATAAACGAAATGTTCCTCTTCAAGGACACAAAACAATCTCATTCACACACACACAAACAAAACAGAAAAACAGATAAGAGCACAAATCATTCACACACCCACACACACACAGAACAGGAGCATCTGTCAACGAACACCATTTAAACACGTCAACATGCGTCAGTGTGCGTCGTGTCACATGGCTCTGAACACACCCATTGACAAACACATTCCATGCCTATTATATGCCCATTCATCTACATCTCCATACAAATTCCACACACACATTTCCACCTGGGCTCAGATGTTAAACTCTCTGTGGACAAGTCTGAGTCACATGCTTCATCTTTCTCTCTCTCTCTCAGGATCCCAAAAGCAGGAGAATTATAATTTTCCACAAAACTTTTACTTGTCTAATAAAATATTTGAGATCAGTTTGGCTACCTGACCTCTTCCTGAAAGGATTCGACACGATGAACAAATTAAAACATCAAATGGTGAACCTAACGTTGCAGACTGTCGAAGGGCAAACTGTTTCAGAGGCCGAATGTGACCACAAATTTTAACCAGTTCTGTGACCCCGGAAACAACACCCTCAAACTCTGTAAAGTAGATAGCATCAGAACATTGTTAGTACATCGTCAGAGAATGTGTCCGGGACCAATGTTCTGGCAATTATGGAAGAACCATATGTATTTCAGGATTGTTCTCACTACTTCTGCTCTTAAAAACTCACCTAGTTTTGCCAGCGATGCCAACATGATCCACAGCACAATCTCAAATGGAGCCTGCACATGGTGGTAGTCCACACTAAAGACCCTGAGAGCTATAGGGGCAGTGGGAAGGCTCTCTGCGTCAGCCATATCAGGGCTTTCCTTGCTGTTATTCCCCAGAGGAGGTGGATGATTTTGGGTGGATGTTAGAGCAGATGAAGGATCCAGTAATAGAAGCAGGAGGTAAGTCAAAATCAGGTGGATCTGGAGTGTCGCCATGCTGCTGCCTAGCCAGGGAAGCAAGGGAGAGCGGGATGGGGCATGCGTGAGGGGTATTTTTGTCCGGCTGTCCTTCCACACCCCACCCTACTCCCATGCGAGCTGGCTCCACAGCTAATGGATGCATTCAGCAACTAATGTGCACAGGAATCCCTGAGCTAGCAGTGAGAGTCCAACCAGCTGTAAGGAACATTTAAGGGGCAGCGACATCAATAAGAAAGGGTATGAAAAGTTTATTTTCCTATCATTGGTTCTATGCTTGGTTGCGAAGAACAACAACAGATGGCAATGCATTGGCCAAAAGTAATGAATTAACACTGAATCCTCCTTTTATATTAAATCATCATGTCCTCACATGTTACCATTCCACCTGTTCATGGTAGAATGCTTCACAAAGAATTTAATACAATTTAAACTCTTTAAATTGGCTTTTAAATTTTTTTTAAAAATGTGTTTCAGGAATCAAATTCTTCTTTCAGAAAAAAACAGATCAGAGAAAGTTTCAAGACAATTGACAAACCACAAATGTTTGTTTTTATTACATTATAAGGGTAGGTTCCATTATTAAAATGTAGAGATCTGAATTCAGTCGATTATCAACACTGAGCATCTCTATTATACTTAAGATAATGGTCTTACATGATGATTCAATGTTAATAGTCACAATTTTTGCTACACGTTGTAAATGAATCATTTGCTAAATGTTTAGCCACGCCCCATTGATGCAAGTTTAAGCTAATATCAATCAGATAACAATTAATGACAGTTCTACCATAATATACATTACTCCATGCTCTTAAAAATAGAAAAATAAAAAATAGAAAAATAAAAAAGTACAAAAACAATATTTCTTCCAAAATAAATGGAGCAAGGTAAATGTTATTTTATACTCAGTACTGTGCAAAAGTTTCAGGCTGTTGTGCGATTTGTTTGTTCCCATTTACCTCAGCAGTGAGAATCTTTCTGCAGCAAAAACACGTTATCATCATTGCAAACAAACAAAAATGCATAAAAAAATGAAAAAAAAAATCTAAATGAGGTGTGTGAGTAAAGTAGATATAAATGTATCTTTATTTATTTATTATTGATATGTAAAATACAATACTCCAAAACTTCTACATGTACTCTCTCATTTTTGTTACTATTACTATAATTGCTCTCTTTTGAATAGAATTAGTTTGGGCACCTAACCTGTCCTTGAAGAACATCAACACTGATGACATCCACTCATTGATGCTTTTGTTGTTACCTTTGGTAAACAACCCTCTGCTTACATCACTTGTTTAAATGGAACTGAAAAAAATATTGTGGACATGCAGTTTAAATGATGGTCACAAAAGCAGTGTGTATTACGCACCCAGAAAAACTGAAGATGACTTCACTAGTGTGAACTGAATGTTATAGGACCTGATTCTACAGAACATTGATCCATGAGCAGAGTGACAGTGACCTTTCTATAATTTAGTGTAGCTGGTCTGCTAAACATACAGTACCATGGAATAGCAGCAGGTGGCAGACATACAGCTTCATTAAGCTGAATATGCACAAAAAAACTATAATTTTAATTTCATTTAAACATTACTGAACAGCCATATTATTTTCTGTTGTTGCTTTTACATTGTATATTTCTTTATGTAACTGATTGCAACTCACCAGCATCTTTTAACTGAAACTATTACTTCTTTTAAAAGTATATTCTTCGTTTGTTATCACTCTCCGGTGTCAACCAGAGGCGGATGGGTTCCCCATCTGAGCCTTGGTTCATCCCAAGGTTTGTTTCCAGAATTTAGGGAGCTTTTCCTCAACTCTGTCGCTCATTAGGGTGATGGGTCTCTGTAAAACTACTTTGTGTAAAAGTGCTATAGAAATAAAACTGACAACATAAAAGTTTCATAATGTTACTAAAAGCATTTATAATCCCATGTAGATTCAGAGGAGGATGCATATGTTCCTTATTAAGCCTTCTGTTACTAAACAGAGTAATGTATGCATGATGTAGACAGAGTAATTACAGTTCTACTTATTGATGGTAGTTTGTGAAAAAGTTGGGACATTTATCAAAACAGTGTTCTGTGATTTTTTTTTGCTGACAAAAGTAAAAAATATATATTTATTTCAAAATAATTGTAGCAAGGTAAATGTTATTTTATACACAGTACTGTTTTAGGCAGTTGTGCAATTTGTTCGTTACCATTTATCTAGTATCTTTCTGCAGGAAACAAATGAAAGCACATAAAAATAAAAGACATAAAAGTGTTGTATATGTCAAGTAGTGTGTGTGTATGTGTGTGTGTGTGTGTGAAACTCTCTCAGCAGCAGAACTTGGTTTAACCACTGATTGAGCCCAAACCAGGGATCTGATGGTTCCTACAGATAATTCCAGATAATTCCAGGTTCCACCAGGAGAATTCTGAAAATGAGAACCCAGCACACTGACACATATGTACTGTTCATTGTATTCATTTTATTTGTAATGATTCTAATATAAGTGATCAGAAAATAGCCTTTAGGGCTAAGACTTTTGCACACCACTGTGTATACATACACAAATTAAAAATTTAAGGCCTGCAAAACACTGCCCTACATCACCTTTTTAAAAAAATCACAATTCATTATTTGGGAACTGAGGAGACTAACTGTTGTAGTTTTGCGAGTGTAAATTTTAACATCCACTTTCACATACAGAGGAGGAAATCATTATTTGACCCCTCAATGATTTTGTAAGTTTCTCCAATGACAAAGAAATCAATTGTCTATAATCTTAAGAGATGGTTTACTTTAACAGTGAGAGATAGAATATTAAAAAGAAAATCCAGAAAATCACATTATGACAAAAATATAAATTGATTTTAATTTTATTGAGAGAAATAAGTATTTGATCCCCTAGCAAAACAAGACTTAGTACTTGGTAGTAAAACCCTTGGCAAGGAGCGAGGTCAGATGTTCCTTGACCAGGTTTGTGCATATAGCAAGAGGAATTTTGGTCCACTCCTCTTTGCAGATCAGTTCTATAGCGAGGCAAAAAAGTATTTGTCATCGATTCTGCAAGTTGTGCCAGTTAAAAAGATGAGAGTCTCTAATGTTCATCATAGATTCACTTCAACTGTTAGAGACAGAATGTAAAAAACAAAATCCAGGAAATCACATTGTATGATTTTTAAAGAATTTATTTGTATAATGGTACAGAAAATAAGTATTTAGTCAATAACAAAAGTTCACCTCAATACTTTTTAATGTAACCTTGGTTGGTCAAACATTTCCTGTAGGTCTTCACCAGGTTTGCACACACTGTTGCTGGTATTTTGGTAAATTTTTCCATGCAGATCTTCTCAGGAGCTGTGATGTTTTGGGGCTGTCACTGGGCAACATGAACTTTCAACTCCTTCCACAGATTTTCTATTGGATGGAGGTCCGGAGACTGGCTATCATCCCAGTCTTGTGCAGGTGTACAATCTTGTCCCTGGTGTTGTTAAACAGCTCTCTGGTGTTGGCCATGGTGGAGGTTGGAGTCTGACTGTTTGAAGGTGTGGACAGGTGTCTTATTATACAGATAATGAGTTCAAACATGTGTCATTAATAGAGGTAATGAGTGGAGGATAGAAGATCTTCTACAATGTGATTTTCTAGATTAAGTTTTTTACATTCTGTCTTTCACAGAACATATGATGAGCATCACAGACATCTCACATCTTTTTAAGTGGGACAACTTGCAGAATCTAAGGCTGCCAAATACTTTTTTTGCCCCAACATAAATCATTAAGGTTTTGAGGCTGTCACTTGGCAACTCAAAGCTTCAGCTCCCTCCACAGTTTTTCTATGGGATTAAGATTCAGAGACTGGCTAGGCCACTCCATGACCTTAATGCGCTTCTTCTTGAGCTTTGGGTCATTGTCGTGCTGGAATATCATCCACCACCCATTTTCAGTGTCCTGGCAGAGGGCAGATTTTATGGTACATGGGCCCATCCATCTTCCCATGTGATGAATTTATCCTGTGTTCTGTGCCCACCTCCATGCTTGAAAGTGGAGATGGTGTTCTTAAGCATTTGCCTTCCTCCAAACACGGCGAGTTGAGCTGAGGCCAAAGAGCTCAATTTTAGTCTCATCTGACCACAGAATCTTCTCCCAAGGTCTTTCTGAATCATTCAGATGTTCTTTGGCAAACTTCAGACGGGCCTTCACATGTTACTTCTTGAGCAGGAGGACTTTGCGGTATTGCAGGTTTTTAATACCCCGCAGTGTGTTACCAATAGTTTTCTTGGTGACTGTGGTCCCAGCTGCCTTGAGATCATTGACAATCTCCTCTTGTGTAGTTCTAGGCTGATCTCCCGCTTTTCCCATGATCATCCTCACTTCACAAGGTGAGATCTTGTATGGAGCCCCAGACCGAGGTTGGCGGATGATTTTGTGTTTCATCCGTTTTTGAACAGTTGCACCAACCTTCTCACCAGCTTCTTGCTTATGGTTTTGTAGCCCATTCCAGCCTTGTGCAGGGCTACATTCTTGTCCCTGACATCCTTAGACAACTCTTTGGTCTTGCCCGTGGTGGACAGGTCAGAGTCTGATTGATTGATTGAGTTTGTGGACAGGTGTCTTTTATTCAGGTGACTAGCTGAAAGAGGTGCCTTTAATGTGGATGATGAGTTACTTATTTAACTCAATGAAATTCAAATGAATTTATGTATTTTATATAATGTGATTTCTGGATTTTCTGTTTGATATTCTATCTCTCACTGTTAAAATAAATCTACGACTAAAATTATGGACTGTTCATTTCTTCTACAAAATCAGTGAGGGGGAGAAATAAATATTTCCGCCACTGTAAGTCTTTAGCTGCTCATCAGTCCATGGTCACCATTGTCTGATTTCTCTCTTAAAAATACATGTATGTGTAAAAATAACATGTTGCTGGGAGAATATTTAAGCATACACACCCTGTATCCATGAAGCCACACTATGGTAAGGAGTGCAGAATGAGGCATTTCATTGTTTTGCTGAAGTGTCCATGGATTTCCCAGTAACAGACATCAACCACACATCAGTATTCACACAACAGCTTTCTGCAGCATGTCTGAGTCTATCTCGCTCTATAATAGTGCAATGGATTCTACTTCTGAGCTCAGTCACATACATTCGACAGTGCTTTACCAATGGGATTAGAGATTTCTCAAGATTTCCTGAATCTTTTCAAAATATCATGCACTATAGATGGCAAAAATTATAAGTAATGCGTTCAACCACCATGGCTTGTATGCACATTCACCAATGCGTTTGGCACAAAGGAGTGAACAAATACATAATCCTCCTTTTATATTCAATCATGCCCCCACATGTTACTATTACTCTTGCTCATTGTAGAACGCTTCACAAAGAGGCAACTTAAAAAAAATGTCACAAATTTTTGACTGTGTTACATAAAATTCACTTTTTAGAAAATAGTTAGTTTGGTGAGACAAAAATTCAAACCAATTGACAAATTGCAAAATTTTGTTTTTATTGCATTTTATGTCCTACCCTTTCAACAATGTAGTTTGTGATTGTTAATTAAATGATAAACACAATTCCTCAAAACACATGGTAAGTCCATTATTAAAATGCAGAGATTTCAATTCAGTTGATTATAAACACTAAGCAAGTCTATTATGCTTCAATTGAAGTTTTTAAGTGATGATTCAATATTAATAGATATTATATTACTACCTGTAAATGGATAATTTACTAAATGTTTAGCCACACCACTTTTCATGTCAGTTTAAGTTAATAACGCTGTGATTTTGCATTTTGTTCCAATCAATAACAGTTCTACTTTTTGTAAAACACTCATCATCTGGCTTACTTTACATGCTTAAATGGAATTGAAAAAATGGAAGTGGACATTAAAATTTTTATGGCTACAAAGGCAAACTGAAGATTCACATAAAACATAGAAATTTGGGAAAATACAAAGCTACTAAGCAAGTGAAACCTCAAGTTCAATTATTTTTCCGCCTGTAATCTTTCATCAAAATATAATGATTTCTGGAAACTGTCAAGAAATATGACCAATTGCCAATAGTACTATGGATCAATTGCATTTTGGCTGGTAATATGTTATAATATTAAAGAAAAATGCCAGTTATTTAAACATTGTATTGGTTGATATTATTTTTAACTTGTTAATTTTAAATTGAACAGCAATAATACAAAATGTTATGGGCAGGGGGTATATAAAATAAAAAACTTAATTACTAAATTATTAAAGGCACTTATTTCTATACTGTTGTATTGTTTTTCTATTTAAACTGCAATATTTACAGGTAGTCAAGGCCCCGTCTTTCTGGGCTGTTCTGCGTTAGAAATGCGCAGGACAGGAGAACTGAAGTTGGAGCTGGTCCGCTGGCTCAGGTGCCCCTGGCTGGTGGGGAGGTTGTAGTAAATTGGCTGTGATGTGGTGTTAGGGTCCAGGCTTAAGTCCAAATTCGCCTGCTGATTGAGCTGAAGGAGACTAGGCTGGGGGAGGATTGGGAGAAAACTGCAGCCTGGGGAGGACCCAGGACACGCCAGCTGCTCCTGCAGGTACTGGCTGTAAACTTCCTGGAGCTTTCTGTCCAGGTAACCGTTAATCATGGAGTTAGTCGGTGGCTCTCCGTTCAGCATGATGCTGCTGTCCATGACCAGGTAACCATCAGCGGGGACGTGGGCCTGCTGGGGAACGAACTGAAGCTGGTGGGGGCTGGATTCAGCCATGTCTGATATGTGCCAGTCTTGAGATTTCGTGTGAAAGTCTTGGCTCCCGTAGAAGCTCCTAAGTTGCAGGTCAGAGTAGGTCTGATATTTGTCATGAAAGGGCTCCAGGCTTTGACTCAGACCTACACAAGGCCTGGAGAAGTATAGGTCAGGGCTGTGGTGAGGGGCCTTGGATCCTGATCGTTTCACCACGTGTTTCACATCTGATGATGCCGGTATAACAGGCACTGGTTTGTCTGTCAGTGTAAGTTATAGAAGACTGTTATTAAAATGTACACAGCAGTTATAGCCTTTTTCTTCTCTATAGATACTGTAGGGATTACCTTTCTCCTGGAAGAATGTGCAGGAGTCATGATTGTGGTCATCAAGGGGGCTCAGCGAAGCCCTCTGGGTGTTATTGGGATTTCCCTCTTGTCTGTATTTTAACAGATGTATGAAGCTCTCCCCCAGCATGTCCAGTCAAACCCTTACCTACAACATCACCAACATTCAACAGAAGTATTTTAGCCATATAGATTTACTCTAAATGTGTTTAATTTGTGAATGAAGATTGTTCATGAAAGGGTTAAACATTTTAGTGACGACTTTTAATTTCCCTTCGTGTAACATATTTCCAATTTATAGATCACATACGTCTAACGCTTTTCATTTGTTCATTTTTGTCAGCACACATTGGATACAGGACTCTGCAATAATATTTGCAAACAATTTATAACTGTTACAGATATGTATTTATGTAATATTTTACTATATCTATGTGAATAAAAGAATAGTTGTAGGCCAATAAAAAGGAATAGAAAAAAGAAAAGATTGTTCCTATTTTCTGTCAGCACCATATATATATATATATATATATATATATATATAGTGAAAGTGATTCTTCTGTCATTGTGAACACACAGTGCACCACAACAAAATTTGTGCTCAGCATTTAACCCATCACACATGCACACTATCAACAGCGCCCAGGGAGCAGTGAAGTGGGGACGGTATCTTGCTCAAGGGTTACCTCAGTGGTGCCCAGGCTGGGACTTGAACCTGCGATTTTCTAATCCCAGTGGCAATGTCCTAACCACTAGGCCACCACTGCCCCTGCATATATATATATATAATAATATATAATTTTCTTTTTCTTTTTTTTGCATTGGCTCACTGCTCTATTTTTAAATATGTCACCCTGAACCTTATATAGATATTCTATAAGGACATTGTTCAATTATGCATCTTAATCATATATTTTTCTGGAATATTAAATTTTTTTGCTTTCTTAGAGGTCACTATGCTGAACATGCACAAATATATAATCTTGAATCTAATGCACTTCACCTGTTCAAATGGCTTAAAATGTATTTTATTGGCTTAAAAAGTATTAAATTATAAAATTCTTGAACTAATTTCAGCTATGGCATTGCTATAGAAAATGTATGAATTCCAACACAACCAATAGTAAAAAGTATTATATTTCATCTAGGTAATTATATTGAATCCCATTTTGATAAAAAAATTATACTTTTACATGGACAACTTTTACTCAGCTAGTTCATATTATAGTAAAACTTCAATGAACACCCATAGTCTGCAGTTTCAGATCTATGCAAAGTCCAGATGTTTTTCTAGAGAAGTTTTCCACCAGTGAACTGGCCATTATGTAAATATTCCAGGAAAACATTTAATAAGAATCTTTTGTGCTACAACATGCAGCTTTAGATGACAATGGCAGCAGCAATGAACCATGAGATCGAATCAGAAGGGCAGGTCTCTTACCAGGATAATGGACTTTGTAAGGTTGTAGACTCCAGCAGTGCAAATTTATCCACTGTTATTGATCAGATTAAGTCTTCAGTTAATACTTTCTCACATGCAACACAGCGGAAGACCACAGCAGATTCTTCCACATATCTGCAAACATTTACTTTCTAAACTGGAACGGGAACCGATGCTCAGTAGCACGAGTGCCAGAGGTCACACTGTGAGCCAAAAATGAAACTGGAGTGGTCAAGCTTTCGAAATAAGCAGATCCCTTATTTTCCAGGCAAGGATGATTTGTTCTTGATTTAAGTAACTTTCCTTTAGAGAAGTGTTCCTGTTCTTCATGAGTTTTTACAACAATAAATAAAACCCTATTGAATCTATTCATATACTGGAATATATTTCAGTTTATCCATCATATTTAGGTTAACACTGAGTCAACAGTACAATGAAATGTGTTGGATTAAACGATTAAAAGAACCTGTGAACTAAGCAATAACGGCCCTGCATTTTTATGTGTAATAAAATGTAATGACACAGAGAAAAATTAAAACATATAAGGAAAGGACGGTGCAAAAAGTTCAAGTCAAGTCAAGTCAAATTTATTTATACAGCGCTTTTTACAACTGACGTTGTCACAAAGCAGCTTTACAGAGATTATAGAATCCGGGTCTGAGCCTCCAATGAGCCAAAGCGACAGTGGCAAGAAAAACTCCTAAATTATAGGAAGAAACCTTCTGAGGAACCAAGGTTCAGAAGGGGAACCCATACTCC
Organism: Lepidarchus adonis; assembly: GCA_037576955.1. Taxonomy (NCBI): domain Eukaryota; kingdom Metazoa; phylum Chordata; class Actinopteri; order Characiformes; family Lepidarchidae; genus Lepidarchus; species Lepidarchus adonis. The sequence goes on from JBBIGC010180003.1 coordinate 13,253, forward strand.
TCTGGTCGACACCGGAAAGTGATAAAAAGAGAAGAAAACTATGAATAAATAAAATCAGGTGTTCAATGTTAAGAGGCATCTACAGTTCCTTAGGGGACATCAGGCTTTCTGTACATGCTGCTCTCTTCAGTAGGACTGGGGGGTAATCACAGGCGATCTTCCTCCCTCCTCATGATCCGGGCAGCAGAGTGAGACATGAATCCGAAGCTTAGCAACACGAGGAACCAGCAAAAGGCCTGCACCTTGTGATCTAAGTAGGCGTGGTGAATTATAAGGGACTAAAAGTTCACTCAAGATACTGTGGTGCAAGGCCAGTTAGTGATTTATAGGTTAATAATAGAATTGTATAATCAATGTGAAATCTGATCGGGAGTCAGTGTAGATTAGATTAAACGAGGGTGATGTGCTCGTATTTTCTGGTTCTAGTAAGAACTCTTGATGCTGCATTTTGGACTAATTGGAATTTATTTATGGACCTACTAGTACATCCAGAGAGTAATGCTTTACAATAATCTGATCTAGAAGTAACAAAAGCATTTTCTGAGTCATGTAGTGACATCATAATCCTTATTTAGCAATAGTCTTAAGATAATTACATTATTCATGAATCAAATCTTATTTCACAAACATCTTCATCAAATTTACACTTTTTTAAACAAATACTACCCACAGTAATCATAACTCTTACATGTACCGTGACATACTGAACCAGAGCATAAAGCAAAGCAAATTTACACCCTTATACAAGCTGTACACTGACTACTTTACATTGTGTCAGAGTGTCATATCTTCAGTGTTGTCCCATGAAAAGATATAATACAATATTTACAAACATGTGATTGGTGTACAGTATTTATCCAATGATAGTACGCCCCACATTATAGGTTGTACCATTCTTTAAGCTGCAGATATTTTTGTTTAAAACTCTAAAATAAGTCGCCCCATGTTATTAGCCGCAGCGTTACTGAGTTTACTGATCTGAAGTGAAAGCATCTAACATGGCAACTCTATACTGATAGTGACATTATACCATAGTTGAGAGTGAACAAAAATTCCTGATATAATGCCACAACACAAGAACTACTCTGCAGAATTTAAGCTCCAGATCATTGCTTTCATGATGCAAAAACAAAGCAGCAGGTCGCAATCGAATTGTTCACCAATGACGATGATGTTTATGCATATAATTTTTAAGAATATGAAAAAGGTAAGAAAGGTAAGCCCAATAATTTTAGAATTTCAGTGTTGCTAATTTTATACTGAAGAATTTACATGTAGACGGATGATTGACAGCACTGCACTGCAGTTCATAATTGTATTATACACTAGGATGTAACGTAGCAAATGGCTGAAAAAGTTTGAGAGGCTATAGATCAGAGGTGGGTAGTAACGAATTACATTTACTTCGTTACATTTACTTGAGTAAATTTTTGGGGTAACTAGTACTTT
>JBBIGC010180014.1:0-10141 GCA_037576955.1 Lepidarchus adonis
GGTGTTACATTTATTTGCAAGTCATGAATTATCTTTGTGAATCTTGTTACATTTGTTTCTGAGTCAAGAAATATATTTGTGTGATATTCATTTGATAATATTGAAACTAAACTCTCCATATGTACGTGTTTGACATTGCAATAGTAATGCAAAACATTCTCTTTCTGCAGACTTGGGTTACTATATGTATACACATATAAAAAAAAAATAGAGATGTGTTAATATAATGTTTTGTACTACAACAAAATTAAATAAAATAATACACACACACTACTCAAAAACGTAGGTATATTATAAAATGCACTATAACCTTAATGTGACCTTCCCTAAACTTATGAAAACACATGTCCAACTGTTCAATATTTCAGTACTTTTTACACAACTTGAAGTTTGCCAACAAGCAGCTTAAGCAGGTGTTTAATCCATGAATCGACCAATAAAGGTCCAAGTTCAATCAGAATGTCGTCCTCATCTTGCTGCTCATATTTTGACATCATGAGACCAAGACAACACCTAACAATTGATTAACGGTGTCTCAGTGCCATTGTGAGGCTTCAAACAGGATCACAGTATCATCAGCAGGGTGCAGCAGATACAGAGACACTGGACGAGTCACAGAAAGACATAGAAGTGAACGTCCTTTTGCCACATCCCACTGATGACCACTTCATTGTGAACAGTGTCCTGCAGAACCGGGTGATGAATGTTACTCAACTTCAGACACATTTAAAGAGGTAAGAGGCACCAAAGTATCACTTCAGACCATTTGAAACTGTTTACATCAGCATAGTCTGCGTGCTAGACGACCTAAAAGAGTACCTGACCACACCACCTTTTCTTGCATGGGCCAGGGAGTATTTACACTGGACGAGGGACCAGTGGACCTCAGTGCTGTTCTCTGATAAAAGTAGATTCATGTTTAGCAGAAACTATGGCCGTCAAAGATGTTGGAGACGTCAAGGAGAGCGCTAAGCATCAGCCACAGTCACCAGACGAGCCTTTGGGCAGGTGTGTGTAGTTAATACAGAACTGCCCTGCACTTTGTGACTGGTACAGTGACAAGCCCATACTACCTGAATAACTACCTGAATAATCTTCATGGACGTCAATGCTCCAGCTAATCGAGGTTGCGTCATTAGGGAACGGCTGCTGGAGACTGGGGAACCTCAAATGGAGTGACTTTCTCCAGATCTGAATCCCATACAAAACCTATGGAATCTGCTGAGTCGCTGTGTAGAGGTTCGTAACTCTATAACATATAACATAGAAACTCAATGACCTAAGGGCCGTCTTTCAAGAAGAGCGGGATGCCTCAGCAGCAATAAATCTACTTGTGAGCAGTATGAGATGTCATCGTCAAGCTGTAATTGATGCTCAAAGGCACATGATACATTATTGAGACATTGACATTTTTTGTTGCGGTATAGTCACCGCTTTTGTTTCAATACATTGTTTGGGATGAGGAAATCACTATTAAATGCCCTACTTTCATGATCTAACATCACTGTAGTGTGAACATTTTACATAAATTTCATCCAAAAGCCAAATATCCTGAACCTTTTGTGAGCAGTGTATACAGTGAAGGAAATAATTATCTGAAACCTCACTGATTTTGTAAGTTTGCCCAGTGGCGTAGAAATGAACACATGTACCATTATTGCAATGGTAGGTTTATTTTAATTGAGATATAGAATATCAAAAAAAAAAAAAAATCCAGAAAATCACATTATATAAAATTATAAAATGTATAAACTGACTTGCATTTCACTTAGTGAAATATAGTCTTATGCAAAAGTTTGGCCACCCCTGACAAATAACCGATTTTTGTGATTTTCAGCAAAAATTGATGCATAGTTACTTTTTATGCCATAAACTGAACAAAAATAAAACACTGTGCAAAAGTTTGGGCATCCTAAGAATTCCAAAGTCTCTTTTTAAAGGGTTTCAGACCTTAATCAGCTTATTAGATCTGATGCATGACAACAGCTGTCATTAGTAAATGTCAGCTTGTGACAATTTCAAACCTTGTGCACACACTTGTGGACACTCAACAACCATGGGTTCCTTTAAGCAGCTGTGTAAGAATCTGAATATGAAAGTTATTGATGCCCACAATGGAGGAGAAGGTACAAGACAATAGCAAAGCATTGTCACCTTACAGTTTCCACAGTAAGAAATGTAATTAAGAGATGGCAGTTTAGGAGAACTGTGGCGGTGGACTGATTGATTTAAAATACAACTCTTAAGCCACTATTAACAAAGTCATGTTTGGAGAAAGGAGCAGCATTTAATGAAAAGAACACCTTGCCAACCATTAAGCATGGGGGTTGATCTATCATGCTTTGTGGTTGAGTTGCAGCCACACAGCTACAATCCTGTCCCTGACATCTGTAGACAGCTCTTTGGTCTTGCCCATGGTGGAGAGGTCAGAGTCTGATTGATTGAGTTAGTGGACAGGTGTCTTTTATACAGGTGACTAGTTGAGACAGGTGTCTTTAATGTGGATGACAAGTGGAAATTAGGAGTATCTAACTGGTCTGTAAGGGGATCAATTACTTACTTCACTCAATGAAATTTATATAATGTGATATTCTGGATTTTCTGTCTCTCACTGCTAAAAAAAAAAAATTCCATTAAAATTATAGACTGTTCATTTCTTTCGCAGTGGGCAAACGTACAAAAACAGGGACGGTTCAAGTAATTATTTCCTCCACTGTATATATACCCATGATTAATGGATTAATGATTCTCCTCTTGCTCCGTTCATGCGTACAGCTGAAACAGGATCTCACTCATTAGGGCCATCATGGGTACAGCCACTGCAGCAAGCAATCCTGTGCCATTAGTTTCATCCCTGCCTGTCGGCTCCAATCAGAATCCTCATTGAAACCACGGCAGCTGGAGAAAGACTAGGTTACTGTTTCAAACTCTGAAAGAAACCATGCTCGTGTAAGCGAGAAACAAATCACCCCTGAAGGCATTTCCTGCATTGCTTAACATACATAGGGAGAAACATAGCCCAGTGGGCTGGAGGGTTTCAGATCCTATCAGCAGTGAGGCTGAGAGAATACAGTACAGCAGTGGTTCCCAACCACCGGGCTGTAGAACGCTACTGGGCCATGGAGCATTTCGAACCGGGCCTTACAAAAAAAAACAATTTCAATATGATCTCAATTCGTAGCATTTGAGTATGTTAGAGACTCAACTTTGCCGGTAATCTGGATGAAAGTCATGGCAGAAAACCCTGAGATCGCCACAACAGCACTGAAAACTTATTTTGAAAGAATTGTTAATGCGTTACCAAAGTGACCAGAGCGCGTGAGGGGCAGAGGACAACGTTACTCTAATCTTTGTTAGCGCATTTCAGAAAGACGCTGCTAATAAATTACATAATTACACAGTGGATTCACGTTTATTATTATATTAACAAAATACAACAGTTTTTATGTTGGTTGTATCATTTTATTTTGTTGTTTTTATCTGCAACACCTTAAATGCCAGTCCGTGAAAATACTGTCTGACATTAAACCGGTCTGTGGGGTGGAAAAGGTTGGGGATCTCTGCTCTACAGTTAGGGCTGCTCCACTCAGTGCTGTGGTGTGTATCTACAGAAGAGATAGCCAGGTTTCTCCCTGTAGGGTCAAAGTCTAGCACAGGCTAGCATTTCCCTTGCTCCAACACACAAGACTCATTTATCAGCATGTCATGGCAGCAGGAAGAAAAAAACATCTCCTGCCGTTGCAAGACCTGGAGATTGGTGAGCATAGCGAGGCAGCAGGGCCGTGTGTTTAAATGTAGTGCCCACATGTGCCATGTGTCTCAAAAATGTATAAACACAGGCTGCAAAAATATTCTATAAACTATAAAGCATGGCTGGTGGGGTGGTCGCTCCACGCGGGTTCGACACCGGGAGGACCTTGCTGTGTGGAAGTCCATGTGGATGGAAAACGAGTGACCGCCACTCTCGACACCAGAGCCACTGTTACTTTATTGAGGCCAGATCTGGTCCCAGCTAAGAGGAACCACAACCCAACGCTCCCGGTCATGTGTGTGCACGACGACGTCCAACAGGTGGAAACAGCCAAAGTAATGATCGCTTCCAAAGCCGGCTCATGGGATTTTAAAGTGGGACTGGTCCCGGAGCTGCCCGTGTCCATGCTTCTAGGCCGAGATTATCCCGGGTTCGAAGCCCTGTTGGCCCGAAGAGGGAATCGACCCTGTCCACCCAAACGCCGTACCCCCAGAAGATCAGCTCCTGTCCTCCTGGGAGAACGGGATGAGGAGGAGGCAGAACAAGAAGGTGAGTCCCCTTTCACTACTAATCCTCTCTGTGAGCCGTCTGTCCAGATGTCCCGTGAATCGTCCTTCCTGAGAGCCCAAAAGGAGGAAGAAAACCTAAAGAATTGCTGTTCCCAGGCGTTAGTGGTGAATGGGGAGCGGCGGGGGATGGGGCCCCTGCCCACTCAGTACTTTATCATCAAAAATGATCTCCTATACTACGTGGTGCCACGACGTGGAGAACCTACAGAAACCTTAGTGGTCCCCCGAGAAAAGAAAGACACTGATGTACCTGGGACATTCACATCCACTGGGGGGCCAAATAGGAGAAGAAAACACCTGGCAAATAATAGAAGATCGCTTCTATTGGCCTGGTATATGAGCTCACGTAAAGAACTTTGTGCAACGATGCGAGATCTGCCAACGCACATCTCCAAGGAAGCCTCCTCCTGCTCCCCTCATCCCATTGCCCATTATTGACGAGCAAATGGGCATGGATCTGGTTGGTCCGCTGCCAAAATCTGCCCGGTGGCACGAGTACATCCTGGTGTTGGTCGACTATGCCACTCTGTATTCAGAGGCCATACCATTAAGAAAAGCTACCTCACGTGTTGTGGCCCAGGAGCTGTTTCTCTCCAGCCGGGTGGGTATACCGAAGGACATAATCACAGACAAAAGGTACCTCGTTTGTTTCACGGTTAATGGCTGACTTGTGTAAGCTGTTGCGGGTTTGCCACCTCCGTACCTCTGTCTACCACCCCCAAACAGACGGGCTCTCGGAGCGCACGATTCAATCTCTGAAACGCAGCTTGCGTCGGGTGGTAGAGGAGGACGGATGGAACTGGGACCTAATGCTGCCTTATGTGCTCTTTGCCATTAGGGCAATGCCTCAAGCGTCGACCAGTTTCACCCTCTTTGAGCTCCTCTTTGGGAGCCACCCGCAGGGGCTCCTGGACGTGGATAAATAGGCCTGAGAGCAGCAACCAGCACCGTTTTGTTCCGTAATCAAACACGTTCAGGAGATGGAGGAGCGCATTCAGAAAGTGATGTGAGAGCACATGGAGGAGGCCCAGAGACAGCAGGCGCAACAGTACAACCGGCTGGCTCAGCCCCGGGACTTCCTGCCAGGTGAGCAGGTGTTGGTCCGCCTCCCTACCTCCACTTGTAAGTTCTTAGCCACCTGGCAAGGTCCATACACCATCAGGGAGCGAGTCGGCCCGGTCAATTACAAGGTCAGTCAGCCAGGACGACGCCAGGAGGCCAAATTATATCACGTGAACCAACTAAAAAAAATGGATCGAACCGGTCCCGTTGGTGTCGCTTGGGGTGCCTTGGTGGAAAATTCCCCGGCGAGGAACACCATCCACCTAGGTGAGCAGCTTAATGGGTCACAGCGACAGGAGGTGAGTGAATTACTCAATCAATTTCATGTGTTCTCCTCTCTCCCGGGCAGGACTCAGGTGGTGCAGCACGACATCCGTACATATAGATAAAGATTCTTTATTGTCATTGTAGCATAGTACAACGAAATTTGTGTGGAATCTCTCAGTAGCAGCAGAATAAGTACATGCACACAAACACAATAGAAAATAGAAAAAATAGACACAGAAGGTGCAGTACAAGTATGAGGTAAGTGTTTAGGTGCATGAGATGAGTACTGTGATGAAGTATAAATAAGGTTTTATCCACCGGCGGCCGTACCGAGTGCCCAAGTCCCGTCGAGTGATGATGGAACCGGAAGTCCAGAAAATGCTGGAACTAGGAATAATCGAGGAGAGTAAGTCGTTCTGCAACGACTTCCGGAAGCTGAACGAGGTGTCCAGCTTCGACGGCTATCCCATGCCCCGAGCGGACAATCTGATAGAGCGGCTGGGTCACGCCCGGGTTCTTCACCACCTTGGACCTCACCAAAGGCTACTGGCAGGTGTCGTTGGTTCCCGCTGCAAGGGGAAAAGACCGCTTTTAGCACGCCTTCCGGGCACTGGCATTACGTCACTTTGCCCTTCAGTCTACACAGAGCCCCTGCCACCTTCCAGCGGCTGATGGATGAGGTCCCATCTAGGCCTATCTAGATGATGTCACCATCCACTTGGAAAGCTGGCCCGAACACCTCCAGAGGCTACGGAACGTCCTTAAGGCACTGAGACAAGCTGGGCTCACAGCCAACCCCAAAAAGTGTCACATGGGCTTGGCTGAAGTCCGCTACCTGGGTTTCCAAATCGGCCACGGCTTACTCCGCCCTCAGTCAGAGAAAGTCAGAGCTGTCCGGGAAGCCCCACGTCCGACCACTAAAATCCAGGTACGTGCATTTTTGGGTTTGGCAGGGTATTACAGGAGATTCATTCCTGGTTTTTCTACCTTGGCAGTACCCCTCTCGGGCCTGACCCGCAAAGGCGCTCCAGAAAAGGTCGTGTGGACTGAGAAGGAGGAGCTGGCGTTCAACGCTCTCAAATCAGCCCTGACCAGAGAGCCTGTCCTGCGGACGCCAGACTTCGACCTGCCGTTCATTGTGCAAACAGACACCTCGGAGATTTGACTGGGGACGGTCCTCTTCTGGTTCGTGTCACCGCCCCGCTCTGATGACGAGAGTCTGCCCCTCCAGCGCTTCAGCACCGGAGACAGCACTTAACTCTCGTTCAGCTCATACTGCGATATGCGCTCGCGTTCCCGCGAGGACACGCCTTTTCTCACACACCTGGCCCAAGTTCAAGGGTAATCAACACGGCCGGTGACGTGTATAAAGGGCGACCTCGCAGAGACACGCGTGCTCAGCCTTTAGCTCGCTAACCGCTACTAGCCAGCTGTCAGAGCCTGATCCCATTTCCTACTGTGTGTTCCTTATTTCTGCTTCCAATGTTACATTGTCATGTCTCTAACCTGTTTTTCCCTGTGTTTCCATGTTCCAGACGAGGGAGGCACAGACGCTTAGCCGAATAGCCGGTCCTCTGCATCCCTACTCCCGATTCCCTCTCCCTTATCATTCTATGTCATATCTTGTCTCTTTTTGTGAATGGGTGATGTGTGGGTGATTTTTCCCTGCCATCCGTCGTGTGTGGTGTCATCTGTGCGGGTAATTGTGACAGTCAGCTAGCTGATTTCCAATGTATTCAGCTGATGTTTAGCTTATATGAAATTTTACATCCTCAAACACCACTGCAACTAGCGTACAGTTGTCATATTAAAAAAACAAAAAATAAATAAAATAAAATATGATGTGCATTTTATCAACTTCTGAGACAGGACTATACATTAACAAATGTTATGAGAGAAAAATTATTATTTATGTACATATCGCTACTTAGATGTCCTGTAATACAATGGCAGCTTTTGAAATTGGTATACCATAAACATTATAGAACATTTTGTTTCTGAATACATGATGCAATGACTTTTCCCCAAAGTTGATGACTAACCAGGTCACTCATTCTGTCTGTGATAACCTGCAGTACACAGCACAGGTTAATGAGCTACAACTTGCCATTCCTGATTATGCAACATCAGAAAGGAACATACACTTGGAATAAAAAAACTGCAAGTTAATGATTAGTCTGGAAAAATGCAGACAGGAATGACTTACCTGAATTTCACCAAGCTGTCTAGTTAGCTCCTGATGAGAGAGAGAGAGAGAGAGAGAGAAAGAGAGAGAGAGGTTAAACCACACTTTATTTGCAGCAGCCCAAAAAACAAATAAATAAATAAAAAATTATCCAAACCTCATCACAATCAACCTTACACATGCTTAATAAAAACAAATAATAAACACGTACATAAAACAACCCACACTACATGTATTTTAAGCAGTAAACATTAATGTCAAGCAAAAACCCTGTTATAAACACCTTATGAGAGAGAGAGAGAGAGAGAGACAGAGAGAGATAGACAGAGAGAGAAATCAGACCTGTGCAAGAACAAAATGACAGCTGGTGGCTTTAATATTAATGTGAAATTTATCATGTCTGTAGAGATTTCACATATTTATGAGGTTTGTCTTGCGTCAGATTCTAAAAATGGCATAGACAAGAGGCAAAACAGTGCTGCAGTTCCAAACCTTTCTTTGTCAATGTGCATGTGAACAAACGCATGAGAAACAAGACTGAAATGATATCAAACCTTTGACCTGGGACCTGGGACTGGAGTCTTCATGGAGGGGGCATCATATTCAAACTCGGACACAGGCTTTGTGGCAGTTTTGCTAACATACCTGCAGCCTGGGAAAATATAATATATCAATTAAATACTGATTAGTTGCATAAAGAGGTAAAAAGATTCTCACAATCTTATACATTAAAGACAAACGGCAGACTTCTGTCTGATCAAATATGTCAAATATGATGTCTGCAAAAAAGATTTGGATAAAGAAATGTGTTGGGACTCCAGCATTTAAATATGGAAATATTCAGGTGTTATTCATGCTTCTGTATGGGAGGAAAAAATATTCATACTTCAGCAGGGCCTAGTTTATTTCTTCCCTTTGCCAAGCTTAATTCATTTTTTCATTTCCCAACTTCCCGTACAACAAGCAGATTGCAGAGAGTTGCAGGCTGTTGTGTGTAAATGACCCGTTTTTCCCGACTGTCCTATGATGTGCTACTTCTGAATTTCTCTGGGCTGAAAGACTCGGTGTTGATGGATGCATTAAAATGTTTTGGCTTGTACTGTCTATACATCCCCTTTCTTGTGTAAATAGTTTTTTTGGGGTTTTTTCTTTTTCTTTGTACAACTGAGTAAAAAACTCATGGAGATATGATGCTCAGTTTTATGTCAAGAAGAGCTTTTTGTTATTATGTAAATTATAAAAGGTAGAGTGACAGAAGTGAGAACAGATGTATTTCTGTGTAATAAAAACCTAAATAAAAAAGAAAAGAATTCACAATTTCCACATACATAAAAAAAGCTAAATTAATGCAATATAGTTTTTCTCTGCAAGAAAAGTCAGTTTTTACGTATGAAACAGTGGATTTAAGCTTTTACAGGTTTTCTTCAGATTTCAATAGGTTGTGTTAGACATTTTAGGATTTTTTAAGGCAATTTTAATACATTTCAACTTAAAACTGGTAAAAAATATATTTAAAAAAACCTAGAATAGTATATTTACAAAATAATATTTCACATTTATCTCCTTGAAGAGCAATATCTCAATTAAGATTAAATAATGATAAAATGTGCAGCCCTAAATTTCAGCATCATTAAATTTAACAAAAAATGCAGAACTCTCAAGCCAGCAATTTACTTTTGCTCTTACAGACCAATAAGTAGAATAAATATACCTTTAAAAAAACATATGGAACACCAAATTACTGCATAACCTTCCATCTTAATCTATGGGGACAAATGTAGATCGGGTTGAGTTTTAATCATCTAGGTCTCTTTTTTAAATCTCACTACAGCGTACTACACACTGACCAGGAAAAAAAAGAACTAGAACTAATATGCACCGTGCCATGTTGACATGCAAGACCAAAATATAACCTTTTTGCAATTTGACACATTGAATTAAACAATAATTTTTTCATTATATTGCTTGCAAAATACACAAAAAATAGATGGAAAGCTATTAAGTGAAATATTGGCTTCCGGGGATCATACTTCCAGTTATTGATTAAAAGGGGTTCAGCAGAACTGGAACTGTTGTGTGATTGACAGTTGTAGGACAATTACATACACTTTGATTTTCCCCTCAACGGGCAACCACTAGAACTGGATAAAACACTAATTTACATGAGTAAACTTTGGACTCCATATATGTTTCTGTCCGAACCGCATTTATATGTTTCTGTCTGAACCCAAAACGCATTTATATGTTTCTGTCCGAACCCGAACCGCATTTATATGTTTCTGTCCGAACCCGAACCGCATTTATATG
>JBBIGC010180034.1:0-14697 GCA_037576955.1 Lepidarchus adonis
AACAATACAGCGAATCCAGGTGGCTGGTTGAATCTGCCGGGAAATACTGGGGGCGGGGCCACAGATCCATGAGCGTGGATTATGAATCTGCGGGTACGGATTCAAAAACCCAACGTTCGGATTATAAAATCTGAACGCACGGATTGGAAATTCGCGGGTACTGATTGTAAAACTGAGGGAACGGATTGCGAATCCGTCGCCACTGATTTTTTTCCCCTGCAGGTGACGTTGGGGGCTCCGTATTAGCGTCGTTTTGTGTGTAAACATTATATGTGTTCCACCATTGTTGCTTTGTGAAATGGGCGTGTCTTATGACGTGGTTACCGCGGTTCCGATTGAGCAGCAGTGGAAAAGCGCGAAGGTTCGCATTCGCTCCCAACTTTGGAATCGGCTGAGAACCAGAACTGGCAGCGGAACCAGCACCAGTGGAGTGGAAAAGGAGTGTGTTTGAGTTGGAGTGATGGGGCCTGGCACCTCCCCCTCTGCTCCCATTTAGTCCCATAAAGGAAACGAGGTTCCTCCACTGGACACAGGCCCATCCTCCAGCCTGCAGTGTGTGTGTGTGTGTGTGTGTGTGTGGTAGCATAACATATAGAGGGAGGGGGGATGGTGAAAGACCCACATGGCGAGAGAAGCTGAAAGACCACACAACCTCCCCCACCCCCACAGCACACACACACTGTTGTATGTACGTGTGGGGCAGATTGTTTGTGTTTATTGTTTGTAAAACAGGATGTTTACGAGCCTCCGTCTCCTCAGCAGTGTTACAGTAATAAACAGTGTCTCTGTACTTACAGCTTCTAGACATCACTGTGTGTGTGTGAGAGAGAGAGAGAGAGAGAGAATAAAAGGGCTGAAAGAAGAAAGACACCACTCTCTGCCAGTTCACTATAGAGAAACCCGAAGAATGTTCTGAAGATGGATGAAGCCATATTTTGACCTAAACAATGAGCATTATATCTGGAGAAAGAAAGAATTTTATCCCATCTGTGAAACATGGTGGTGGGAGTGTTATGGCTCACCACCACCGATAAAGCAGTGAATTCTAAAGAAGGACGTCAGAACATCTGTCCATGACCTGGATGTCATAGGCAGTGGGTCCTAAACACACAAGTGGTTCTACCAGAGAACGGTTAAAGAAGAATAAAGAGAATGTTCTGGAATGACTGGGTCAAAGTTCTGACCTTAATCCAACGGAGATGTTGAGGAAACCCACCAACGTCCCAGGTATGATCAACAGTTACCGTAGTCAGTGAGTTGCTCCTCTGATCAGAAGGTCACTGGTTCAAATACTGGGCCAGTAAAAGTACCACTGAGGTTCTCTTGAGCAAGGTACCGTCCCCAGGCACTGTTCTCCGGGCACTGCCTGTGTCCGCTGCCCACTGCTCCTACACGGACGGGTCACAGTTTGCATTTAATTGTGGTCACTGTGTTGTGTTGTGTGATCACAATGGCATTATTCACTTCACACGTTCAGTTACAGTTATTGCTGCACAAGGACTCACCTCACACTGAACACACAGGTTCACTTACTTTTACACACAGACATCAGTGATCGTTCATCCTGTAATAGACACATGTATGTGTTTAAGAAGTACCAAGTGATTCAGATAAACAAGCACAGGGTTCACTAACTTTCCACTACCACTGCAGATGGGAGGTGTAGGACGTGTAGGAGGTTAGGAAATGTAGGAAGTGTAGGAGGTGTAGAAGGTGTGGGAAGTGTAGGAGGTGTAGGAAGTGTAGGAGGTGTAGAAGGTGTGGGAAGTGTAGGAGGTGTAGGAAGTGTAGAAGGTGTAGGAAGTGTAGGAGGTGTAGGAAGTGTAGGAGGTGTGGAACAGTATAGAAAGTGTAGGAGGTGTAGGAGGTGTAGAAGGTGTGGGAAGTGTAGGAGGTGTAGGAAGTGTAGGAGGTGTAGAAGGTGTAGGAGGTGTAGAAGGTGTGGATAGTGTAGCAGGTGTAGGAGGTGTAGGAAGTGTAGGAGGTGTAGAAGGTGTAGGAGGTGTAGAAGGTGTGGGAAGTGTAGGAGGTGTAGGAAGTGTAGGAGGTGTGGAACAGTATAGAAAGTGTAGGAGGTATAGGACGTGTAAAACGTTTAAGCCAAACACTTCATCCCCATTTACATCACAATCCAACATCCAAACTCTCCAGCTGAGCTGCAGACGAGCACAGTGCCTTACACTCCCTCCTTCTTCACACACACACACAGAAACACAGATATGTGACTCACATCACCTTTTATTGAACTGATAAAAGATCAAAGAGAATGTTTCCAGTGTTTTTCTGATCAGAGTCTCTGTGTAAATATAGTCTGACACTGTAACTTGCTCTGTAAACATTGGGACAGAAGTGTGTGTCACATTTCCTTTACACTGTGTGATGGTTTGGGAACTGAGGAGACTAACTGCTGCAGTTTAATTACACTGTGTGATGGTTTGGGAACTGAGGAGACTAACTGCTGCAGTTTAATTACAGTGTGTGGTGGTTTGGGAACTAATGAGACTAACTGCTGCAGTTTAATTATACTGTGTGCTGGAACTGAGGAGACTAACTGCCGCAGTTTAATTACAGTGTGTTGGTTTGGGAACTAATGAGACTAACTGCTGCAGTTTAATTACAGTGTGTGGTGGTTTGGGAACTAATGAGACTAACTGCTGCAGTTTAATTATACTGTGTGCTGGAACTGAGGAGACTAACTGCCGCAGTTTAATTACAGTGTGTTGGTTTGGGAACTAATGAGACTAACTGCTGCAGTTTAATTACAGTGTGTGGTGGTTTGGGAACTAATGAGACTAACTGCTGCAGTTTAATTTTACTGTGTGATGATTTGGAAAATGAGGAGACTAACTGCTGCAGTTTAATTACACTGTGTGATGGTTTGGGAACTGACGAGACTAACTGCTGCAGTTTAACTACACTGTGTGATGGTTTGGGAACTGACGAGACTAACTGCTGCAGTTTAACTACACTGTGTGATGGTTTGGGAACTGACGAAACTAACTGCTGCAGTTCTTTAAGTGGAGTATTTGTTACATTCTACAAAACTTCACAAAACAGGAAACATCAGAAAACTCTAAATAAAACCAAATATGATGTTTCTCTGCAAATTCCAGTTATGTTTCTGTTTAATTATGTAAACATATTGAGGAAATATTGTCTTTTGTTTGTTATTTAATGTGTACATGTATTTTAATAGAACATTTATTTATGCATAGCAACTGAACAGGGGGCACAAACATGTTCACTTTGATACATTTACACACAATGTCCTGTATGTGTTAATAAAGGAGTGAAACTGAGTCCAGACCAATGATGTAAACCATTATTTACATCAGAAACGTAGGCTGTGTCCCAAACAGCACACTCTCATACTTCCCTCACTGAGTGCACTTCTAATAGAGGCGCCATGTTTATGAGCGCACACTGGATCTCCTGCTGGAAGAGAGAGAGAGAGAGAGAACATGCTGAGGCGGGGTCTCTCCCCCCAGTTCACCATAGACCATAGATCAGGGAAGTTGAGTTTCTCCTCATGTAGTGCACAGTGTGAAGAATGAGACACTACCCAAGCCCTAATGTGAAGCAATAATAATAACAATTATTATGACTATTATGATTATGAATATTTCTAAAGCGCCCTCAGACACTAAATGAAGCTGTAGGTGTTTTACACGCAAACACACACAGGACTGTCAGTAAAACCAAATAAAAGTAGTGTGCGCGCGCCCTGGCCACGCCTCGCGCAGGCGCAGTAGCGCAGGGCCCGTGCGGAGGCTCTTTAAATGCCCTGGTGTATCTAAGCTTCGCGCTCACTCACAGGCTGCAGAATCGGGAGCGCGTGACCGACTCCGCGTGGCCGCTGAACGGTGAGTCCGCTACTCTTTTCCGTTATTTGATTCTCTGCGCGTTCGGCTGCTCGGGCCTCTTTCTCTCTCGCAGGAGCCCGGTACCGTTCCGCGCGCGGCTCGGGGGCTCCGGAGGCGGGATGGGCGATTAGCTTTAGCTTAGCACGCGGTATTGTTCGGCGGCACGCGGTGGTTTTTTTCATAGGAACCCGTGCCGGATCGGCGAACTGATCTCCCGTTATTTTGGACATGTTGCGTTCAGGGGAAGGGGGCGCTTTTATGGCGGCTTTGTTGTTTGCGTGCTGTGCATGATCGCGCCCCCCAAAAAGGCGCGTGCATGGCGTTCCTGCTGCACGCCGTTTCTCAGTGCGTGCACTCTATGTTGGGTCCACCGGGCACCCGTACATTTGTGCCTCGCGCTCCCGGGTTCCCACGAGATGGTCCGGGTTTAGTGTCGCGCGCAGTAAACAGACCTGAGCTACGGATCAGAAACGACATGTACGAGCAGCAGTGAGGCCTCGTGCCGCAAAGGAGTTTTATTGTAGAGGTGTATGTGGGGGCACTGATCGAGCTCCTGCTGTTTTCCTCCTCCAGTGATAGAGAAGGGGGAGAGAGAGAGAGACACCCACCATGAGCGACTCGGCGAAGGACACAGTCTCTGCTAAAGAGCAGGAGGGGGCGGAGAAGAGAGGCCGCGGGAGACCAAGGAAACACCCACAGGTAACTCACCTGAACTGAAGGTGTGGCGGAAGTGCTCCAACTGTGCGAACTGACTTTGTTTATGGGGGAGGTGTAAACATTTAAGACCGCGTGGGGGTGGGGTTGATTCGTCCTCAGGCTCCTGATCAGCAGGTTACACCTCCAGCTTACACCCCCACCCAAGCAGTTAAGCCTTAAAGAGACGATAACACGTCTTGTGCTTTTTTTTGTGTGTGAGTGAACTGGGTCATTGTCCACTGCATTGTTGCTGCCCCCAGAGGAAGCTGCCAGGCTACAGACTAATGATGCTCAAGTGATGGTGTAGAAGTTTTCTAAATGGTTTATATATTAATTGATGTTAATTTCAGAGTTTTCTCTGCTGCTCTACAAAAGGGGGGGGTTACAGGGTGGAGGTGTTAAGTTCACCTTTTCTGTTTTGCAGGAGCAGGAGCCGAGTGGGTCCCCTACAGCGAAGAGGCCGAGAGGAAGACCGAAGGGCAGCAAAAACAAGGGAGGTTCCACAACACCCAAGGGCAAGGTGTGTTCATCTGTCTGTCTCAGGAGTGTGTGTCTGTCTCGGACCAGGACAGAAACCGTTTAGGTTCTTTGTGGCAGACTGCGCCTTCACTTCCTGTTTTGCTGCTGCTTCCTGTGGCATAGTGAGATGCAGGAGGAGTGCTGTCTCCATGGCAACACCACCCAAACCTTCCACTCATATATATGTACGATGAAACGCCATCGCCATTAGAGAATGTAAAATACTGTTTCTTCCTGGCAGCTGTTGGAGCTGAGGGCTGATTCTCTGCTGCGGCCTGTGTTTCACGCTCATCAGAACAACCAATGAACTTGCTGCCCCCTGCTCACTCTGCCCACTCTTAGTGCTCTTTGCCCATGCTTATCGCCCACTTGATGCCCCCTCTACTGCTAACATATGTGCAGTAACAGGACCATCTGTTTAGGGTGATCTGACGTGTGAATGTGTGTTTTCAGAAAGGAGCTGCGAAACCGGCTGTGGGGGGGAAGCGCAGAGGACGACCTAAAAAAGCAGTGAGTATTTACCCCAACCAACCCCCCCCCATCCCATAAACAGCACCTCTCATATGGATGGAGTTACAGCTGCTGGAGTGTGCAGTGCTCCTGGTCAGCAGTGCTGGGTTCTAGAGGTTGAGGTTCCCCTTTAAAGATGAGCCCCAACGAGAGAACATGTGTTGATGCTGGAGAGAAGTTTCCTGTGTTCAGTGAGAAAGTATTTGCTCTCTTTTTCCTCGAGTGACTCAGGAGCTCAACGATCCGATCTCTGCTGTGAGTCAGTGAGGGGGTTACTCTGAGTCACTGACTCGTTTGTCTGATTCATGCTGATTGTATAAATGAGTCAAATTGGACACAGATACAGGTTGGTATTTTAAGGGTGGAAACTTTGGAGATTGACGATGCTTCAAAATGAAAGGAAACTTGTAGCAGCACTGGCTATGTAGGGGCAGCTATAGGAGCAGCTGTAGCTCAATGGTTAGAGAAGGGTTCTCCTCAGTCTGAGGAATAAGTTCCAGAGTTCAGACTGGTTCGGACTGGTTCAGTCCGGTGCTGGTAGCGTTATTAGCAAAAAAGTTCAGAAGATGTGATCAAAAATTCTCTTTGCTTTCGTGCGGATCATTTTCCTGTTCCATATCCGGTTTTCATGATTATATTGTATATAATTATGTACTGTGTATAATCTACATAATATACCATTCATGGTATATTGCTTTAATAATACTGTACTGCTGCATAATAATTTCATTAAATGTTAAAATGTTAATCTGTGGGCGTGCTATTTTAAATACCACCACCGTTCCGTCTGTGAGGAGAATAATAGCCTGTCTCTATTAAAAGCCTGGTCGTCCGAATAATTTTTTTTAATTTTACGCTACTATTGGAAGATATACGGTAAATAGATTCATTACACAGAGTAAAGCTGAGCCTTTAACCGGTCTCAGTCTGGGTCAGGAGGGTGCACAATCATAGGGAAGATGCAGACCTGATTTTATATATTTATTATAATCGTGTGTGTATGTACCTGTACCACACACCGGGCGCCAACACTTGGGTAACAGAGCATCGTTTGTTTTTCCTCTTGCAGGAGAAAGAAGAGCAGCCCTCCAAGTCATCTGAGGAGGAGGAGGAAGACGAAGATGACGAGCAGTAATGTAGTTTCTCTGCGCTACCTCATTACTTCACTATTGTAACTTCCTGTTGACCAGAGCTGGACTGAACCTCCCCCAAAATAAACCATGCGACCTGCCCTGCCCCCTCCCAACCTCCACCTGCCTCACACTGGCGCCCTCTAGTGACGGGACCTGCACACTACATTGCATCTTCTCTCTCTAACACCACTGGAAACTGTGTGTGTGTGTGTGGTTATACTGGATAAAGATGCAGAGCAGGTTCACATACTGGACAAAGGTGAATCAACCTACTTTTATATTTCCTGTGTGTTTTAGAGCTTTTTGACAGAAGTGCTAGATCTAAACTGTATCAGATTTTTTACCTTCATCACATTTAAGACTCTGCTCTTGTGCTGTGACCCTTTTTTTTAACTGAACATCTGCCCCGGTTAGTCCGCCTTCTCTGATCCGTTCCTCTTCAGACTATTTTATGCAAAGTTTCTGCATGCTCCACCCGTCCCCGGTGTTTCACTGAGCCCAGCTGTCGTGGAGCAGACTTGTGGGTGTGGTTTAGGATGTAGTGAGTCCTAGGCCACACCCACAACTCTGAGACCCCTCAGTGTGTGTACATCATTCCATTCAGTTTCCCCAATTGTCCACAGGATGGCGCCATTCAGTCTGGTCTCTGAAGTGTTGGTTTCTCTCGGTCTCTGTTGGTGGTTCTCTTAGAGCTCAGGAACGTCGAAGGGTCCAGAGACTCTCAGAACCTAATGCTGCTACACACACACGGTTAAAAACCCGGAATACTGCAACACGGTCCTCTTCCTGGACGTGCCCTCACACCTCATACCTCGCATTTAGCCCGGTCTCAGTGCAGCCTTCAGCAAGAGGGCGAGTGACGCCTTATCCTTCTGCACCGTTCTCTTAGGTTTGTTTTGTGTGTGTGTGTGTGGTGCACTGATACTGAGTCAGAAGCTCAACAGTGTCCAGTCTGTTCTCAGATCAGGTCCGATCAGTGTAACCCACTCTTCTCTGTCACTGACCAGCAGAAGGTCAGAAGGTGTCGACGCAGCTCTCGTTCTACTGTGCTTTAGTCTAGTGTGGGTTCTTGTTCTGCGCTCCAGGTTGTGCTCCTGGTTCTGCGTGGACGTGGCTGTACTCTGCCCTACGTCTGGTTCCTCCTCCTACTCTTCCTCCCTCTGGTACTAAAGCTCTGTTTGATGGTTTCTGGATCTTCTCAGTGCTCAGAATGAGGATGTTTGTGCTTTTTTTCTTTTCTTTGAGTTAGTGTAGTGTTTGTGCCTGCGCGTGTGCCTGTGCTCTGGGATCAGGCTTCTGTGTTTTTTATTGGCTGCAGGAATTTGGTAATAAAAAAACTGTTCCTACTCCCTCTGCTGCTGTGGCCTCTTCATAACCTTTACTGTTGCACACTTCACACACACACACACACCTAATGCCAGTCTTTTCCATTTGCACAACAGCATGTTAAATTGATTGTCAATCAGTGTTGCTTCCGAAGTGGACAGTTTGATTTCACAGAAGTGTAATTGACTTGGAGTTACATTGTGTTTAAGTGTTCCCTTTTTTTTGAGCAGTATAAATAATTAGTTGTGGAAATGAGTCACTCAACAACCCTCACATTTTTGTAAATATTTTATGTTTTGATGGTACAACACTGAAGATATGATACTGACACAGTGTAGTCAGTATACAGCTTGAATAACAGTGTAAATTTTACTGTCCCTTCAAAATAACTCAACACACAGACATTTAATGTCTAAACCACTGGCACCTAAGGTAAGTACACCCCGAAGTGAATGTCCAAATTGTGCCCAATTAACAAATTTCCTTCCCTGGAGTCATGTGGCTCTTTTGGGTTACAAGGTCTCGGGTGTGAATGGAGAGCATGTGAATGGTACATAGCACATTCTAATGGAGGAGTTTATTATTCTTGTAAAAGTTACAATTACTTTTGGTAGTATTTGTTTTAAAAAGTGCGTAGGTAGTGGATCTGATGCATGTAGATGAATGATGATGAAATTAGTGATATGAGACTGGACTCTTCAAACAATCTTGTTGCTGATTTAAGATAGTGGAACTGTCTGGGGTGTTAATTGTTGAATTATCTAGATTTTGATTTACAGACTGAATTATTTGTCTAATTTTTTATTTATTATTAAAGAAGTTCATAAAGTCGTTGCTATTTAGAGTTGGCAGTATGCTTGTTCTTGTAGCAGCATTATTTCTGGTTAGTTTAGCTGTAATACTAAATAAAAACCTAGGGTTATTTTTGTTAACTTCTATCAGATCAGAGAAATGGACATGGATTACTGGAAAATGTCCTGTGGTCTGATGAGACCAAGATAAACCAAGGTTTGGGGCTGCATGAGTGCTGCTGGCACTGAGGAGCTACAGTTCATTGAGGGAACCATGAATGACATGTACAGTGACACTGAAGCAGAGCAGTATTGTATATTGTAGGTCAGTATTCCAACATGATAACGACCCAAAACACATCTCAAACACGACCACTGCCTTAAAAAAACTGAACACAAAACATCGACACTTTGGACATTTTCACTGAGGGGTGTACTTACTTTAGGTGCCAGCAGTTTAGACATTAATGGCTGTGTTGAGTTATTTTGAGGGGACAGTAAATTTACATTTTTATACAAACTGTACACTGACTACTTTACATTGTATCAAAGTGTCTTATTTTCAGTGTTGTCCCATGAAAAGATAAAATATTTACAAAAATGTGAGGGGTGTACTCACTTTTGTGAGATACTGTATGTGGAGTGATGTGCTAAACTGGGTGTTAAGGCTCTGAAGCATTCCAATTTAGATCAGAACCTCCTCAGGCTGAAAGAAAATAAATGGTAAATAACAACCATTTTCCCCACAGCGGGAAGGACTTTTAACTTGCGTGAGGGCTTGACATAACTAATCTTTTTATCTAAATAATGATTTTTCCACACAAAGAATGAGTCAGAAGAGCATTTTAATATTAAAACCAGAAGAATCTTTACTCACAGTTTCTTCAGCAGTTATATTTAAGCTTGAACAACCATGTTAGACAGAAGCTTTCCCCAAAGAGCCCACAGCGCTGGGTGAGAGAAGACATGACCGAGTGTCATACCTTCATGACTCACAAAGCTCCACCCAACCAGCCCAAGCCTTTATAGAGAAAGCACCAAAAAGTTTTGACTAGTGACGACACGTCACGCACACGTCCACCCAGTTAATAACATTTCCATATTTGGGCTGCACTTCCACTTCAACAGAAGCTTGCCTTTTGTCCTTGAAGTGTTAGCCTAGCCGCCGCAAAGTGTAAACAAACTTTTGTTTATAAGTTTTAGCTTTTAAAACTGCAGTCTCTTTCTGTTCTTTCCTGGAATGTCAACAAATTAGCCCAGCCACCTCTCTAGCTATTTGTGCCAATCAAAAGTCCTTTGCGCCTTTTCCAGAAAGTTATAAAAGCTGGCTCCTCTCTTCAGTGTCCTTTCCTCAGAGTTTGGACAAGCTGCTCTCTATATCTGAAGGGGTGTCTGACTGGAGCCAAGGATTTTTACTGGCAATCCTTGCTTTTTGGTGCGAGAGGAGGTTCTTTCCTCCAACATGGGTCTAATTCCCGAAGGAACCACATAATCCAGGTACAATTATGGGTGCTTATTGTTGTTGGGTTCCTAACAACTGGCTGTTACCAGGGGGAATTAGCCGACAGGTACATGTTACAATGAACAATAAAATTGGTCATTTGTCCTAATGCATATTTAGAAAATAGAAGAAGAATCTCCAGAACAGCAGATGTTAAAGTTGATGTGCTGTAAGCAGGAGGGTAAGGATCTGAGGCCTTGTTGTGATGAAGCATCTCCAGAGCAGCAGGTCTTGTGGAGTGTTTCAGCTCTTCAGTAGTTAGTACCTACAGTGATCAAGGTCATGGGTGCCCATGATGGCTGATCATGAGGGACCTGCTCATTATTAGGCAGGTGGGCTTAATGTTCTGGCTGATCACAAGGGTCCTGCTCACTATTAGATAGGTGGTCTTAATGTTCTGGCTGATCACAAGGGTCCTGCTCACTATTAGATAGGTGGTCTTAATGTTATGGCTGATCATGAGGGACCTGCTCACTATTAGACAGGTGGTCTTAATGTTATGGCTGATCATGAGGGACCTCCACAGTATTAGGCAGGTGGCGTTAATGATCTAAACTTTCTAAAGGGTGTGTGCAGGTGGGAGGAGCTGATGAACACACATGTTTTGGTGGCTTTTATTAAATCATTAGGTCAAACAGTCTCTGTTCATTACAGTGGAATCATTATCAACCTCTCAGTGGGTGTGAGGTGGAGGTGAGGTGAGATGTGGTCGAGGTGAGTGTGAAGGTGGCGTGAGGTGGAGGGGAGGTGGGTGTGGATTATGCTCCTTCTTCTACACTCTTCTCCTCCTCTACACTCCTCCTTCTCCTCCTCTACACTCCTTCTCCTCCTCTACACTCCTTCTCCTCCATGTGGATGTTTTTGCTGGAATAACAGAAATGGCCCAAAACAGTTGAAATATAAAAGCAGTAGATCATGACGACAGTGAGCACTGAGGAACCTTTCACCACAGTCCTCCACACACACACACACACACACACACACACACACTCTCAATGGCTGATGTTGCAGTGAGAAGAGCAGAGTCCAGAGCAGCCAGTGGTGATGCTCCTCAGAGAACTTCACAGTTGGCGTCAGTTTGGTTTCCCCAGGTGAAGAAGAGGCCACAGGTACAACCCTGACTGGACCACAACCTTAGCGGCTGTGCTGCACCATGGCTACTCCAGTTTTTACCAGCTTTCAGCCCCTCATGCGTTCCTTAGGCGTTTGGCTCCTTCCTTAGAGGCCTGTGCTCCTGGTAATTCTTCATCCAGCCCTGAAGCACCTGAGCAAACACACCACACATCCAGCACTGCGTCTGAGGTCATGATGTGAGACTGTAAGAAGGTCCAGCTTCCTCTTTAACCAAGCTCTTCTATCACCTCCACCTTTCTTGGACAAACTCAGCTCTCCCCCAGGTACTAAGGAAGGAGGAGGAGCTACAATTAAATAGTGTAACCTTAGCCAATAAGCTTTGAGGGGAACGTACCTTGGTGTCCTCCTCCCTCCACAAGGTCTCCTGCTCTACCTCGTTCACCTCTTCAGATGGGTCGTAGCTGTAAACAGGAAGTAGCTGGTGCCGCAGTCTGTCAACCCTGAGGAAAAACAGAGCAAGTTTACTACACCCACTGTGACCTCACCACCAATTCCTCAACGTTTTAATTCTCTTGTTCTCTCTAGTTTCCCAGATCACTTCTGAAAGTCTTTCAGCTTCACAGGTGGCCCACCCCTTCTGTCTACTGTTCAGTCTCAGGTGTGTCACAGTGAGACAGGTGTGTGATGTTGAGGTGTGTAGTGTGTCTGGTGTGTGAGGTTAAGATGTGCAGTGTTCCAGGTTTGTAAGGTTAAGGTGTGCAGTGTGCCAGGTGAGTAAAGTTAAGGTGTGCAGTGTGCCACATGGGTGAGGTTAAGGTGTGCAGTGCATCATGTGGGTGAGGTTAAGGTGTGCAGTGTGTTAGGTGCTTGAGGTTAAGGTGTGCAGTGTGTCAGGTAAGGGAGGTTAAGGTGTGCAGTGTGTTAGGTGCTTGGGTTAAGGTGTGCAGTGTGTTAGGTAAGGGAAGTTAAGGTTTGCAGTTTGTCAGGTAAGGGAGGTTAAGGTGTGCAGTGTTAGGTGCTTGAGGTTAAGGTGTGCAGTATGCCAGGTGAGAAAAGTTAAAGTGTGTAGTGCATCATGTGGGTGAGGTTAAGGTGTTTAGTGTGTTAGGTGCTTGGGTTAAGGTGTGCAGTGTGTTCGGTAAGGGAGGTTAAGGTGTGCAGTGTTAGGTGCTTGAGGTTAAGGTGTGCAGTGTGCCAGGTGTGTGAGGTTAAGGTGTGCAGTGTGCCAGGTGTGTGAGGTTAAAGTGAACCAGCAGGTGTGTGGGGAACGCGGTTGGTGCACTGTCAAACAGGGAAAGTTACCTTTGCTTCCTCCTCAGGTACATTACCTGCAAAACAGGAGAAACATCTTAAAACTGCAACGGGAACTCAAACTCTCCGGACAATAAACCATCACTTCATCAGCTCTGCTCACATCTGACCCACCATCCAAAATAAAAAAAACATGTGGTTCAGGACAGAGGATGACTTACTAGAAGCTGTGAACATCAACTGAACATC
The DNA here is from genome assembly GCA_037576955.1 of Lepidarchus adonis. Lineage (NCBI taxonomy): Eukaryota > Metazoa > Chordata > Actinopteri > Characiformes > Lepidarchidae > Lepidarchus > Lepidarchus adonis. The sequence goes on from JBBIGC010180034.1 coordinate 12,914, forward strand.
CATTTCAGGCCAACTCCATCTGGGATCAGGTTCCTCTGAATGTATGAGGTCACAGAAACCGACTGTAGCTCTGAGGCAGTCGGTGAAAACGGACCCTGTTGTGATCCCAGCATTCAGCGCTTATAGCCCAGAATCATACAGTGTCCTAAACCACACCCACAAGTCTGCTCCACCATCACAAAGACCTGGATGTTTATAGCTCACATTAAGTGATACTGTGTCCTAAACCACACCCACAAGTCTGCTACTGCTTCACAAAGAGCTGGATGTTTATAGCTCACATTAAGTGATACTGTGTCCTAAACCACACCCACAAGTCTGCTGCACCTTCATGAAGAGCTGGATGTTTATAGCTCACAGTAAGTCATACTGTGTCCTAAACCACACCCACAAGTCTGCTACTGCTTCACAAAGAGCTGGATGTTTATAGCTCACAGTAAGTGAATAAAAGACACCTGTCTCAACTAGTCGCCTGTATAAAAGACACCTGTGTAAACTAGTCGCCTGTATAAAAGACACCTCCAGCTAGACACCCCTTCAGATGTGAAGAGCAGCTTGTCCAAACTCACACTGAGGAGAGGACACTCTGAGAAGAGAGGATAATTATAATCTCCTGGAAAGAGCACAGAGGACCTAGCTAGCAAGGTGGCTAGGCTAATTTGTTGACATTTCAGGAAAGAACATAGAGTGTTAGCGCTGAGCTAATGAACTTTGTTTACACTTTAGAGGCACAGGGGGCTAGCAGTGGCTAGACTAACATTGGGAGATGACTTCATTGGCTGACGCATGCGTGACATGCCGGCATTAATCAAAACATTTTGATTCTCATAAAAGCTTAAAGCAGTTGGGTGGAACGTTTGTGAGTCGGTTGTGTCAAAGAGACGCTCGCCCAACTCTACAGGCTCTTCGGAGAAAACTTCAGTCTAACATGGTGGTTCATCCGTTTACTGTATCTTCTGAAGAAACTGTGAGTAAAGATTCTTCTGTTTTTAATGTCAAATGCTCTTGTGACTCATTCTTTGTTTGGAAAATCATTATTTAGGTAAAAGATTAGTTATGTCAAGACTACACACAACTTTAAAGTTCTTCCCGTTGTGAGGAAAAGGGGTTTTTCATTAACTCCTTCCTTCAGCCTGAGGAGGTGGCCTTCTGATATGGATCAGAATGCTTCAGAGTAGAAACTGTATAGGAATTTATATGGATCATAAAGATATAGTCACCAAGAAAACCATTGGTAATATACTGCGCTGTAATGGATTGAAATCCTGCAGTGTTGCAAAGTCCCCCTGCTCAAGAAGGAACATGTGAAGGTCCATCTGAAGCTTGCCAATGAACACCTGAATGATTCAGAGAGAACTTGGGAGAAGGTTCTGTGATCAGATGAGACCAAAATCGAGCTCTTTGGCCTCAACTCAACTCGCCATGTTTGGAGGAAAACAAATGCTGACTATGACTCCAAGAACATCATCCCCACTGTCAAACATGAAGGTGGATTTTCTTTTTGATATTTTAACTAATAAACTAATAAATCCACCATTAAAATGATAGACTGTTCCATTCACTTACAAAATTAGCATTTCCTCCACTGTAGCTCACAGTAAAGGCAGAAATATACAGAGCTGCGGTCCGTATTCTGCGTTCCTTGCGTCGTTTTTTGTGCACGTACTCAAAAATTAACGGAACGTATACAGAGATGCAGTACCTGCGTATTTTTATAGAGGCGCTGTTGCGAGATCTGCGCTCAAAGTCCGCAATCTTCAGTGACAAAGTAGTATGTAACAATA
>JBBIGC010180044.1:0-11036 GCA_037576955.1 Lepidarchus adonis
TTGTAGAGCAAAACTGCACTGACACCCCAGGCACCAGAATTACCATGCTGTTTGCCAAACTGTCAGGACAGGACAAATTAAAAAAAAAAAAAAAAAAGATCAAACTTGTGACTTCCCTATTGTCCCTTTGTAGGTGGACTCACTCACAGGTCAAGTAGGTGCTGTGCACACTACAGAGGAGCCTCCGTTTGCTAAAAACTAAGCTTGTTTACTTATCATAGTTCTCTTGTGAGTTCACATATGCTTGGTCACAGCAGCAGTGATGAGCGTCTGTGCCTGGAGCAGTCAAAGGGCTGAAAAAGCCTGTAATTACACCACTGTGCCAAAACAGCCACTGAGCACAAATAAGAGGAAACTAGCATTTAGCATTCAGCATGCCACATTCTCCTGGCATTTCTCTGGACACCAATTAAGAAGGCGTTGAGCTGGAAGGGCCACCGTTCCCCCAGGCCTCAAAGACCTGGCTTAATGCAGCTCTGTTAAACATTCGGCATTCTTTCAGGTGGCATTCAGTGCAGTATAGTGATGGTAAAAATAAAACAAGGCTTTTAGATTTGCTCTTCAAGGGATTAGTGGGGCTGCTACGCTAAGCTAAGTCCTCTCCCTCTCCTCCAACCATGATTTATTCATTAATTCTATTAAGCAGGGGATCCAGGGTTGAGCGTTTTGTGTATTTTTGCTTTTTTTTCACCCAGCCACCACATGTCTGCTGAGTCGAGCGATGATTCCGATCTCTACACTCCGTGTTAGACTGATGTCAGCATCATCAAAAACACATACTCCCTCTCTTCTCTTTTTTCCACCTCATAAATTTGCTCATCTCCTTACGCTTGTTTGTTTTTTTCTTTATTCTTGTTTGGTGAAGCCGCCACCAGCGCTTCTGCAGCACAGTTTTATCTCACTGATGAAAGAACAGAGGAGGACCAGCATACATAGCCTTCGGCCTTGCAAAGGCCACCGATATACAATTAAGGGGACAAATGTTCTGGTGTGCTCTGGTCAATGTGGTTTTTTCACACTTTGAACACAGATATTTCCCTAGATCATGAAAAGTCTATAAGGGAAAAATTTACTTTTACTGTATTTATATTACAAACTCACCTGAAGCAGTGACATTCCGCATGTCTGATGGTGTTTCTAAGAAAACAGTGATGTACATAATTTTGCACTTTTTTACTGTTAGACATTTGTCTTAGTCCAGGATCATACAGTAAAAGCATGAGTAGGTCTGTTGCCACATGTTGGTCCTCATGTCTTGTGTTTGGGTATAGGTGCCGCCTGTTCTGTTCACCTGTCCCTCGCTCCTTGTCTCTGCCTACACCCAGGTGTTCTGTGTAATGGATTGTATTATATTTAAGCCCTGAATTTGCTTGAGTCAGTGTCAGTTCTTGTTTCAATATTGAGTTTATCTTTGGTCCTTGTTTAGAAGGATCAGTATGTTTCAGGTTTCATGTTTTATCCTATGTTCGCAATAAAACATTCTGATATGAACCTGACACAACTTGAAATTTCTGGGCAATTACCAACTGATAATTACTATCATATTGTGGCCAATGTGGTACTTATAACCAGAGATGGGAACTCTCAAGTCACAAGTTGTCTCACATCTGATAACTCAATAGATTAAACCAATGCTACCAACCTAAAACCCCAGTGGCACTTGCATTTGGTTGCAAACTGTTTCATTTTGTGAGTGAATTTACCTTGAATGCAATAAGACTTGCCTAAATGAGCAATATCCTTCTCACAAACTACATTTCACTTCAAGTTCAGTTTTAGTTAATAATCATGGTTCTGCTTCTATAGCTGCTTAGGGGATGTTGGGGATGTTAGATACAGTAGCACTGAATACTATGTTGATGCTTTTAAACTTTACATTTAACATTTCCACTCTTTTTTTACAAATGTTTCATTGAATCTGTTTTATACCTTCATTTGTCCATTATTTGGAAGTTGTTAAAATGACCAGTACAATCTCAAGCAGGAGTCAGGCCAAGCTTTTGGTTGGTTATAACAAGCATATCTACTGGAGGCCTGATGCTCTATTGGACTGCCAGGACCAGAAGTTTGAGCAATTGCCCTCAGGCTGTTGCTTCAGGGCACCAGCTTGGAGGACAAAAAGACTACATGTCTGTTTCATCCAGTGTTACTGATATAGCAATTAGTACTCTGGTTGTATTCTTTCCACTATCTTGACATATTTGGAACATTTTTATTTTTCCATATTTGTACCTCATATGAAGCTCCATTTCATCCTGCAATCCAACTCAGCTTAACCAAGCCCAGCACAACATGCAGTAACCTAACCTAGTCTAACCAAACCTAATAAAACCAGCCCAGCCCAGCCTAACCCAACCCAAGTTAACCCAGGTCTATCATAACCAAATCTAACTTAACATGACCAAACCTGTCCATTTGTATTCTCCAACCCAACTAACTGAACTAAACCTAACCCAACCTAACCTAACCAAAACAAACCTAACCCAATCTAACCTAACCAAACCTAACATTCTCGATCTAATCGAAGCTAACCTAACCTAACCAAACCTAACTTAACCTAACCCAATCTAACCTAACCAAACCAAACCTAACACAATCTAACCTAACCAAACCTAACATACCCAGTCTAACCTAACCAAACCTAACCCAATGTAATCTAACCAAACCTAACTTAACCTAACCCAATCTAACCTAACCAAACCTAACATACCCAATTTAACCTAACCAAACCAAACCTAACCCAATCTAACCAAACCTAACATACCCAAATTAACCTAACCAAACCTAACCCAATCTAACCAAACCTAACATACCCAAACTAACCTAACCAAACCTAACCCAATTTAACCTAACCTAACCTAACCCAATCTAACCCAATGTAACCTAACCCAATGTAACCTAACCGAACCTAACATACCCAATCTAGCCTACCCTAACCCAACCCAATCTAACCTAACCAAACCTAACCCAATGTAACCTAATCAAACATAACCCAACCTAACCCTACCGAATCCAGGCCAACCTAATCTAACTTAATGTATGCCAACCTTACCCATCTCAATCTAAACCAACCTAACCTACCCAAATCAAAGTTAACACTAGCCTAACCGCATTCAACCCAATTTGAAAATCCAGACATGAGAAATGTTTTAGAAAATTTTAACTTCACTGACTATCAATAAACACATGAACTAGACACTGTCAGCCATCAGAGCTCATCTTTACACCTGCGTTTTCAGAGTTTCTGCAGAAGGCTTAGCCGGGGTCAGCTGCACATTATCCAACCATAACACTCTATTTTTACTAGATCATCCAACTTTAGTAAAGTCCATACTCTGATCCAACTGATTCAAACAAAAAGCCCTCCACTCCCACAAATAAAAGTCTGCATATTTATCCTGACCTTGGACCGTCTCTCCAATCAGCCCATGCACTGAGGTCAGATAAACACCCACACTGTTTTTCTTCCCTCAGAAAGAGGAGGTGCTGCAGCAGACCGCTGTGTAGAATACAGATTACACAATTATCAGACGACATGATGGAGTAACTGAGGTCCTCCTCTGGCGGCCGAGGGGAGAGAGCACGCTGCTGCGCTAATTAGTCATAGCGTAGAGGTAATTACTAAGCCTACCTGGGGTTTAGCCTCCTTAGCACCCACCGTAAATCAGCTGTAGTGCGTGGGTCTGCGCTAATCACACACCGAGCTCCAACTTTAGAGCGTGTCCAACACATTAGTATCTCAAGGTATGAGACGAAGGACTTTCTGGAAGCAAAGGAAGCTGCTCTATTTGGAAAACAGTAATTATTTCAGTAAAGAGACATATTCCTTAATGACACTGATTAGGGGGGAAAGTAAAGTGAAAAACAAAAAACATTTTTTTGCATTAATCAGCCATAACATTAACGCCAATGACAATTAAAGTGAACATTGAATATCTGGTTATTTCATTACAATGGCTAGGGGTGGGGTATGAACAGTCAGTTCTTGAAGTTGATGTGCTGGAAGCAGGATGAACCAGCAACAGTGTCTTGGGCACCCAAGGCTCACTGATGAGCAGAGAAGAGTGAAGGCAAAACTGGTCCAGTGCCACAGTGGTAGACTCAGAAAAAAAGACACAGTGCACCACAGTCAGAGCTGTTTCAGCAGCATGAGGGGCACCTGGTCAATTTTAAATAGGTGGTGTTAATGCTCTGGCTACATAAAAGTCATGCGAAAACAACTCTAATGGCAATTCAGGTGATTTTTTGGGTGAAAATGCTGACAGGACATCCTGTAACAGGTGGGGTCTTTTTATCCTATTTATCTTATTTTACTGCTTTTCATTAAAAAACTTTTATGACTTTTGTATTTTTTACCTTGTATCTTTAGTACCTTTTATATTTATTACCTTTGTATTTTTATTAGTATAAGATGTGTGTTATTTCAAGTCACTGTCTCTATGTTGCATTCACAATTTCCTTAGGGACAATAAGGTTTTTCTGATTCTGATTCTGATTCTGAGTCACCACATGGTGATAGCAACTGTTTCCTTAAATTTTCTCATAGGCAAAAACTGCTGGAGTTCCTCACATTGACATTCATAGGCCTTTAAGACAGACTGTAATACACTTCAGGAAGTGTAGGGGGTGATGTGACTTCTATTGATACATTTAAAAAGCGCTCTGTCTCTATGTTCATAAGATCTTCATGGTCATTCTGACAGACTGTAATACACTATAGGAAATATAGGGGGCAATATAGTTTCATAAAAAGATGTAGCCCAACTTTATATTTAGTGTTTATATTTAGTTTGACATTTAAGAGACATAAACAAATGGGAATGTAATGTCATAATGAAGTCAATCATGTGTCGCTACAAATGCCTAGGTCACTTTGCTTTCATTTACTCAATATTTGAACGCCTGAGTGAAAAAGGCCTTAACTGTTGTAGCTGGACTACAATAGTGCATCTTGTGTAATTTCACATTCATCAGTTTTACACTTTTAAGTATGTTTGACTTAATTACAAGAGTAAAAACTGAAGTTAATATAAATGAAGAATGACATTAAGAAATTTTACAACAAATAGCCTATAAGTGCGAGTGTGAATGGTTGTCTGTCCGTAATCTGCTGGGATCTAATGGATAAGCAGTTTGAAAAATAGATGGATAGATGGATGGATAACACAACATACAATTTTCAATTGTACAAGTTTTCTTGTACAGGGGGTCCTAAAGTTACATCAGGGTTTGGTTCCTCTGAGTGTGACACTTGTGCATGTATTGATGCTGCAGAGTCTTTATTGAACAGCACTGTGTTTTATTAACAGCAGCAACATGAACACTCTAATATTACAGTAAAGCATTTAGGAAACGTTGCTCCAGATAAAAATACTCTTTTAAAGGCTTCAACATACACCACAGCAGTAAACGCATTGGATAGGTGACATGTGGCAAAACCACACTGATGGCGACTTAGCACAGTGCACTATTAACCCCTCATCTCACCCACCAACACACATGAACTTATTTAACACTAACAGTGAATTAAACATAAACATCTCAGTAATAATAGCGCAAGGGGGGTTAGCAGAGTAGAGTACAGCCTTACTTTTTCCCTTACCTGCACACACCCACACACACAGCACTACTTACCCCCAACTCACCCACAAAAGACTACATGTCTGTTTCATCCAGTGTTACTGATATAGCAATTAGTACTCTGGTTGTATTCTTTCCACTATCTTGACATATTTGGAACATTTTTATTTTTCCATATTTGTACCTCATATGAAGCTCCATTTCCCTGTTTTTGTTGTTTATTGTTGATGTTATCCATTTGCATCCTGCAATCCAACTCAGCTTAACCAAGCCCAGCACAACATGCAGTAACCTAACCTAGTCTAACCAAACCTAATAAAACCAGCCCAGCCCAGCCTAACCTAACCCAACCCAAGTTAACCCAGGTCTATCATAACCAAATCTAACTTAACATAACCAAACCTATTTGTATTCTGCAACCCAACCCAACTAACTGAACTAAACCTAACCCAACCGAACCTAACTCAACCCAGTATAACCAAACATATCCTAATCCAACTTAGACCAATCAAACCAAACCTAATCATAACATAACCTAACCCAACTGAACCAACCCTAACCCAATCTAACCTAACCAAACCTAACTTAACCTAACCCAATCTAACCTAACTAAAACAAATTCATATGAATTCAACACTAACTGTAAATAAAACATCAATATTATGACAAAAACAGAGAAAAACACACAAACTCCCTGCTTTCTCTCTTTCCCTGCAAGCAGCAGGGTCAAACACACTGCTGGCACTTGTATATTAACACATTTAGTAGGACGTCAACTGCATTCGACTACCGTATATGACGGTAAATACGCGCATTAAAAAGGCATAACCACAAATTTTCATAAGTCGAGTATGATGTAAGTTGAGGACCCACTGTATTGGGCTACAATTTTATTATATCACTGAATAAAGGCTTGTGGTTTAGATTGACTGTCTTCTCTTAATTATCCATAGATGTGAGTGTGTGTGTAAATGCCTGTTTCTGTGTTGTGTGTGATGGGTTGGCCTCCTGTACAGGTTGAACCCTACCTTGTGCCCATAGCCACCTGGGATCAGCTCCAGCTTCCCTGCGACCAGAATTGGATAAGCAGTTGGAGGATGTAGAATCTGTCTAGAATAGATCCCAGTAGGCTTTCACTTTAAACCCTGTAAGCTTGGCCTAGCAAACAATGACGAAAGTGTGCACAAATCTGAAAAACAAAATGCAAAACCGAGTGGCTTTCTGAGTGGCAGATTTGCAAGGCACCTCTATTTATTCATGTAAGTGTATAGATCAACTTTGCATATGTCAAATTTAGACATGAATTTATTCATGCGGAATGTGTCACCTTTAGCCAAACCTCATTCATTCAGGAAGTCGCCTTCTTTCAGAGCAACTGTGAATACATCAAGATAAACTACAGCTTGGAGGGTGGGGTAAAGAAGATCATTTTCATCCAACGGAGTGAATGTGCCAATCAAACATAAAAGACTCAATGTAGGTTAGGGGAGGAGAGAGAGGCTCTAATTACTGGAGAAATCCCCAGATTCAGAAACAAGTACATGCCTGGAATGAGCTCAGATCACACCACGTAAGGTGGCAAATTAAATTCCATCATTATTACTCTGCATTAGACGTGATCTGGGGATATTAACCATGTCGTTAAATAGGAACACATCATTCCTGGTATCCTACTTCAGTATTCATTATATGACTATTAAGGGGAATGAGGGGGGGTTCTCAACTTAAGTCATACTCAACATACAGAATGTCATGATTATGTCACTGCCCCCCTCCAACCCTACCCCTTTAAAAAATGTACAGTGTAAATTTAGGCCTTGTTCACATGAGCGTCTGAATCATGCGTTTTTCTGACGTTTGTGGTGGCAGGTGAGTGTGGAGGGAACGCTGACAGTGTTTCTGCACATTGGAGCGATTCAGTTCATCCACACAGACACTGGAGCTGGCGTTTGAAAAAAAACATTGCATGTCGCGTCCTGTTGCCATCAATATCTGCCAAAATCCTGATGAACGCAAAGAAAACGCCTACATTGCATTTATATGTCATTAATCTACCATTCTGGAGGACTGAATATATCCCATGACTCTTCACACAGTACAGTCAGAGGGTGAACCCACTATCATCAGCAAGGTTTTTAACATAAGGATGTGAAGGTTCAGCTCTAATAAAGTTAAAACATTCTATACTGTGATTATAAATGTGTTGGCACTTATTTTAAAAAGCCTCTACTGTCCACACGGTGACATTTTATTTATTTATTTATCATGAAAAACAATAAAATATGCATCTGGGCTTCCTCATTACTGCCCCCACAGGTACAAACACAGCATTGCAGTCTGGGCTGCAGGTTGGCGTTCAACAGAGACAACCAAACCCTAATGTAACGTCATACAAAAATCAATCAAATGCCGCTACAAAATGTTTAAGTCGTTCAGAGCGCATTCATTTATCCAAGATGTGGACGCCTAAGTGGACAAGGCCTTAAAGTGAATGTGAAAGTAGATATAAAATGCTTAGCCTCAGGCAGGTGCGTGAGTGTCTCCCTCTGGTGGACAGACAGAGGAATGGCCATAGGGCATTATACACATAGCTGCTTTTTTCCACTTACAGGGACCCCTGTATCTTGTCATTAAACCATTATTTAAAGCTACAAATTATGAAAATATCAGTACACAATATATTTAAATGTAATGTTACATATAAGCAGGAGTGTTAAAATAATAGTATGAGAAAATGTAAAAATAATATATTTGTTTTTGTTTTGTTTCTTTGCTATACCCTAGTACAGGGGTCGGCCACCGGTGGCTCTTCAGTCTTCTTTTTGTGGCTCTGTTTGGCCTTGACAAAAAAAAATGGTTATCTATTAATAAATAAATAAAAACAACATTATATTATATTGCTTATTTTGTTATGCAGTTATTTTGGAGTTCAAGGTAATATTTTAACATAACATTTTTAAAAAGTTTTTATAATTTGTCAATTTAAATATGCATCCACGTCTATAGCCCTCGCATTTACCTGCAGGCGGCTTCTTGAGCCAAGAACCAACATAAGATGGAAAAAGAGAGCGATTTCTGAACTATTACGGAAAGTTGAGCAGAGCAAACATACCTTTAAGAACAACTCAAAAACTCAACATGAAAACTAGCGATTTGTAGCAGCTCACGAGCTCAGACCATAAGAAGGGGAAACTGTTCACAACCAGAGAATACAGAAAATAATCATTTTATAAATCATTTATAAAAATATCAAAGCATCTATTCTCCAAATGAATAAACAGGACATTATTCAGAAAATTTAAGAAATATTTCTCTGCAAATAACGTTAAGATTGGCACCATTACAATGGCAACAAACATCACCAGTAAGTCTAATTTTATGTTTACTTTTTAAAAACTGCTTCTTGTTTTTTATATTAAAGTGGCTACGTTTTAGTTTTAGTCTGCTCCATTATAATGTAGAGTTGAATGAGGTTTGAGTACTGTACTGTACTTAAGTACAGTTTTTGAGTATCTGAACTTTACTTGAGTTGTCATTTTTTTGGAAAATTTTAACTTTCACTTAACTGCATTTGAAAGACAAAACCGTATTTTTTACTTCACTACATTTCTCTTAAGGTTCTCGTTACTGTTACTTTCAGAGTAACTTCAGAGAACAAGTACATTGCAGAGCCCTGCCTTTCAAAATAAACTGTATCACACATGTGAGACCGCAGATCGTAAAAGATGAGTGAACAGTGAGCCACTGAATACACTGCAGTACAGGAAGTGTGCTGTAGATTGCATATCATTATGAAAAAAAGGTGTTAGCCAATCCCCACTTTGGCATTTGGCAGTTGATTGACATACAATGCAGCCAATCTGAGAACACTTGTGACAAGCATCACCAAGCATGTTTGGTCAATAATGCGAATAAATCTAATAAATAATAAATCACATAGTTAGCAGCTTCCACTTGATTTCTTCTAAAGAAAGGATCTAAAAATGAGTGGGGGAACTGGACCAAGTATGATAAACTTTGGTCTGCATTTAAAATGGGAATTGAAATAGATGGCTATTGTTTTTCATATTGTTGCATGAGCTGCATTTCATTTCCCTGAATAAGGGCAAAGAAATTACTTTTACTGAGGGCAGGATTTTTGAAAATCAGCACAATACATAGAAATCAGCACAATAACAATCTAACTAAAATAAAGTATGTCATCCTGCTGTTCTGGGTGGTACGACAGGTTGAGCTCAGCAGAGAAAATGCGCTTTGGCAGCCAAAAACCCTGAGAAAGAAGAGGGGATTGGTGCTGAAGGTCACACTGACCTATGTTGGCGCTTTCCTTACCGGCTCAGTGACTGTTAGCCAGCCTGTATAATTCAGTACAGCTCTTTCTCCTCTAGCTCATATTTTTATATGAAAGTTTCAATTGAATAAAACCCAACAATAATCTCACTGCAAACATTACAAAATCCTGATGAGAAACAAATCACAGTAATAGGTTTACAAGGGGAGGCATTTCAAGCGTTTGGTTGAAGTGCAATTTTACAGAACCATTCATCATTTCTGCATGAATATTCCATGCCTGAATGATTTTCCTGATAAAAAAATCTCTCTGCAGTCAGAACAGTTTTATTCAGAGAAACAAAAACGTCTAATTCACATTCTGCCGCAACCAGTCACTAAATTGTAACTTCAATACATTTCCCCACTCAAGAACTGTGGTAGTGTGTAAGGCATAATGTGCATTGATCTTAATCGAATTCAAAAGTGGTGATTTCATCATTCGTTTAGGCCAAGGAGTAAAACACAGCTCTTACACAATCTCATTCAAGCAGAGTGGCAACCGTACAATTAGCTTTAGCAGACAGAGGAGCAAAAATTCATTGAAGAAAAATAATTGCACTCCCAAGCCAAGAATGTTTTATAAGTTGTGCTGGTGTAAAGTCAGAGACTGACTGGGACTGTCAGAGACTGTATGTAGATGTCGGTAGACGTTCTTCAGTCCTTCATAAGTGCTCAGTTTCTGACGCCAATGCAGATATTTCTGGGTGTCAAAAACAGCCTGGTACACGCGTTCCAGCCCTGTAGTAACTGAATCAGGTCACAGTTTATTTCTATGGCCTTGGAGTAGTCTTGGACCTATTTAGATACACACTTTAATCACTTTTCTAATGTTCAACTAAATTAAAGTAGCAGTAAAGTAGCAGTAGCAGTCTGCATGATCAACACTGGTCAGTATGAGCCTGCATGATCAACACTGGTCAGTATGAGCCTGCATGATCAACACTGGTCAGTATGAGTCTGCATGATCAACACTGGTCGGTATGAGCCTACATGATCAACACTGGTCGGTATGAGCCTGCATGATCAACACTGGTCAGTATGAGCCTACATGATCAACACTGGTCAGTATGAGCCTGCATGATCAACACTGGTAAACCTGGGCCTATATGATCAACACTGGTCAG
>JBBIGC010180077.1:0-14695 GCA_037576955.1 Lepidarchus adonis
GATAAGTGTACTGTTAAAGTACTGATAAGTGTACTGTTAAAGTACTGATAAGTGCACTGTTAAACTACTGATAAGTGCACTGTTAAAGTACTGATAAGTGTACTGTTGAAGTACTGATAAGTGTACTGTTGAAGTACTGATAAGTGTACTGTTAAAGTACTGATAAGTGTACTGTTGAAGTACTGATAAGTGTACTGTTAAAGTACTGATAAGTGCACTGTTAAAGTACTGATAAGTGTACTATTGAAGTACTGATAAGTGTACTGTTGAAGTATGGATAAGTGCACTGTTAAACTACTGATAAGTGTACTGTTGAAGTATGGATAAGTGTACTGTTGAAGTACTGATAAGTGTACTGTTGAAGTATGGATAAACATTAGGACTAAGAGTAGTAGTATGGTTAAAATCTTAACCACACTCATCCCTACTTGTGATGGTGTATTGTGCATCGGGAAACTGTTACTGGCTTTGTGATGTATTTGCCTTATTCCGAGGAAGTATTCCCAGTGCTTCCCAGATTTTTCCTTTTTTTGTCCTGTAGCACCTCGTTCAGCTGGTCTGTGCCACAGGTGCTTGGAGATGTGCGTTGTCCTGCAGTTTCTTCAGGAAAACCCAAGCAGTTGTTTGGCATCTTCAGTTGCTCCAAACTCAGAGGCAACAGCAGGAAAGGCTTTGGAATTGGACTAGGAATCAGACATGCCATCAGAAGCTGAATTCCTGCAATCTGCTTAGCTGGTCTTCAGCTCAGGTTTCCTTTATTCTGCACATATGGAACGCTTCAGGATTTCCATGAAACATGGAGATCCTTATAAATCCGCCACATTTTTCTTAAAGCGAACCACACTCCTGTTTTCTGATGCACCAATCTCACTCTGTCCTACCCAGACACACACCCTAAGGCCTTTATTTTACAGCAGCCATTACTCCGCTAATGCGTGTGTTTAGTTTCATTAAGTCGGTAATTACGCACTGCTTTCCAGCTCTGGAGTCTTTCATACTAATGGCATACGAGGTGCCAATAAAATCTATTTTTATAAGACTAATATAAATGGCAGTAATTGCTTCCTAATTATTTTAGTTTTGCCAGGAAATGCAACATAATAAAGCATTTAACCAAGAGGAGGAGAGTGACTCAGTCTTTTCAAAAATTAGTCAAATGATTATGTCTAACATGATGAATAAGAAGATAGGAGAAGAAGGAGGAGGAGGGAGAGAAGGAGAAGAAATTAAACAAGATAAAGAAGAAAAAAGGAGGAGGAGAAAAGGGAGAAAAATTAGAAGAAAGAATTAGGAGGAGGAGCAGAATTAAGGGAAAAAGAAGGAGGAAGAGGAAGAAGATAAAGAAAAAGAGGAGAAGAAGGAAGAGGAGAAGGAAAATGATAAGAAAAATGAGGACAAGAATAAAGAAGGAGGATGAAGAAGATGAGGAGGAAGAGGAGAAAGAAAAGGAAAAGGAGAATAATGAGGAGGAAGAAGAAGGAAAATTAGAAGAATGAAGAGGAGGAAGAAACAGGAGAAGGAGAGGGAAATTGAGAAGAATATAGAAGAGGAAGAAAAAGGAGGAGGAGGAGAAGGAGAAGGAGAATGAAAATGAGAAGAATGAGGAGGAAGAAGAAGACGGTGGAGGAGAATACTAATATCTGCCAGTGGAGTAAACACCATTTGCTGAGTAAAAGAAGCAAAAATACCTCCTGCTGCCCCATTGCATCCACACTGCACCTTCTGCCCCTCCCTGCTCGTTGCTTCTCTTGTTGGCTCTACTGCCCCCTGCTGGCATTCCTGCTAACTGCTTCTCCTGCTAATAATTACTGCCCCTGATGCTCTTACTTTAAGATTTCATTGATCAACATTAGCTTGACATTGTTCTGCCAGAGATTGTGGCTTCAAAAGACCATCATCACCAACACTCAGAGACATGAGGAGACACAATGTGGTGGAGACATCTGGTTCCATTCACCACCACTGTAAAGAAATCTCAGTCTGGGCCTTTTCACACCAAACCCACTCATGATGAGATTGTTTAGTCAACAAATGGAATTTCCTTCTGAGATCAATAAAAAAAAGAATGGTGCTGTATTCTGGGTAAACTGAGGCTTCGTTAATGCCTGGGTGACGATTGTGAGGTGTTTCCATGCTGGTGGAGGTTTCTGGGCATCGTTAACATCCACTGTGATTCAACTGCGATGAATCATCTGCATCTGTTTTCCCAACACGAGTGAATCACACCAACATACCAATGAATCTGATGCAGTTTTTAAGTTAGATGTACAATCCCATGCCCCAGGCAGAACATGCCTGAGTGCTGTACTGTACACTCACAATGTGCCTGATTCAGAAAGAATTATCATGCAAATTGAGTAGCCCCACCCACTGACTGCTCATAGTCCTGCCCACCAAACCCCGCACTCAAATGGCAATCACAGGTGAGGAGTTTAAAAAGCTGAAATTTTGTTCGTGGTCACGGAACTGGAAGTAAACAGAGAGTGAGAACTCAGTGATGAAGAGATAGTGGTGTTCATGAATGAACCCTAGCACTGCCATAAAGCATGGATCTGCTCCTCACCAGCTCAGCATCTGTCAGGTCATATTACTAAGATGCACAAGGTCAAGGAATAACATCACAGAATGTGGACAACACAGAAGGTCTTGTCCACATTGATGTTAAAATTTTGGATGAATTAATGCGCTCTAAAAGACCTGGGCATTTTTGTAGCAGCACTGAAATGTCTTCAGTATAATGTTAAATTTACATTTATTTTTGCCTCCATTGAACATGAACCTGCAGCTGTGGGGGGAGTAATGAGGAGGTCTAGACTGTAATGCTGTGTTTCTGCCTGTGGGGGCAGTAATGAGTCAGTCCAGACTGTAAGGCTGTGTTTCTACCTGTGGGGGCAGTAATGAGTCAGTCCAGACTGTAATGCTGTGTTTCTACCTGTGGGGGCAGTAATGAGTCAGTCCAGACTGTAATACTCTGTTTCTACCTCTGGGGGCAGTAACATGGACACAGACTGAGTTGTGGTACATGTACACGGCCACGATGGGAGGCTAAGGTGCAATTTTTGTACAAACTACAAATGTAAATTTTTTATCATTTTAGGAAATAAGAAATGATATACTCTACTCTCCCTGGGGGTGGAGCGGAGTACAGTTCATCTCTGGTTTGAAGTAAGGGTGCTTGGGCAGTGGATGCTTAGTGCTGAGAACCTTGTCCTTCAAGTCTTACCCTGGGCATCACTGAGGAACCCTCATTCAAGGTACCGCACCATTACACTGCTCCACGTGAGGTCTGTTCAAAATGAGAAAAAGACAATTTCACTTCACTTTAGGCAGTGATTAGAGGATTGGGGAAAGAAGAAGGAGGAGGAGAAGAAAAAAAAATAGAAGAAGGAGAAAAAAAAGAAGGGAAAGGAGGAGAAAAAGGAAAAGGACAAGAATGAGATTAACATGTATGTGAGAGTAGAAAGAAGAAAGTAGAAGAGGAGTAGGAGAAGAAAAAGAAGAGAGAAGAGCAAAAGGAAAAGATACAAGAGGAGAAGAAGAAGAAGGTAAAGAAGGAAGAGGAGAAGGAAAAGACAAAGGGGTAAAAGGAGGAGAAGTCGAATAGAAGTAGGAGAAGGAGAAGAACGATAATGAGAAGACCATGGATGAGAAGGAGTAGAAATAGAAGAAGGAAAAGAAGGAAGAGGAGGAAAGGGAGAAGAAGAATATAAGAAGGATGAAAAGAGAAGAAAATGGATGAGAAAGAGTGGAACTATGAGAAAGAGGAGATGGAGAAGAAGGGGAGGAAGGAGGAAAAGAAGAAGGATGAGAATGAGAAGAACATGGGTGAGAAAGAGTAGAAAAAGGAGAAGGAAGAGGAAGGTGGGGAGGGGGATAAGAAGATGAAGAATGAGGTAATACCAACATGTTGGAGGTGCTGCTCATAGACTGGAACACTGTGGTCAGATCGCCAGGTCATCACTTTCCTGACCTACATGTCGTTAGACTGTGGGAGGAAACCGAAGGTCCTGGAAGCATCCAGACGAGGGAAGAACATTCCTACTCCATGCTGGGAACCTGGGCTGGGAATCAAACCATAAATCGAGTTATATTAAAAATGCATTTTCATAAAAGACTCTGGTGGGTAGAAGATGTGTCAGTGTGGGAGGAGCCAGGCGAGCAGGGTGTACAGGTAACAAAAATAGTTTTATCACAACTCACTTCTGTCTGTGGATCAATGGAGCAGATAATGGCTCACAGACAGTGTTACATAACAAGGTCAAATCTCTCTCTCTTTCTCTCTCTCTCTCTCTCTCTCTCTCTCTCTCTCTCTGGACGTGCTGGTCCAGCTTTAATCATTGCGGGCAGTAAATTATTCAGTCCAGCCTGTGAAATAAAGGCCAGCGATTCTCTCTCTCTCTCTCTCTCTCTCTCTCTCTCTCTCTCTCTCTCTCTCTCTCTCTCTCTCTCTCTCTCCTCTCTTTAATGAGGGAGATCGAGGTTCACTATGGGCTGGATGAACCTTTGTTCCTGAACCTTACTCTGTGTTGCCCTTTATCAGATCAGGTGCTAGAACGTTGAGGGATCTGATGAACTTGGACAGAGCTCGCTTGCCATTCTGCTCTAAAATCAGTTAGGACAACCCATCATCTGATCAGCCTCATTCTCCTCTTATCTACTGTCCTTCATCACCTCTGCTTCATCTGAAGGACCAACCTCTTGCTCCTTTCCAGAGCTGCACATAACCCCAGATGTGGAAAGTGGTGGAGCTACAGAAGAGCAGCTCCTCTTGGTGAAGGGGCTATGGGGGGATGTTTTCTATCAGTCGACAGGAAGGTTTTGTACCAATGCTGTGTGAAGTACACACTACCAGTCAAAACAGCATTTAAGATATAACGTGGTTGGATCTTCCAGCAGGACAATGATCCCAAACACACCGTCTGGGTAACGAAGGAGTGGCTACATAAAAAGCATTTCAAGGTTCTGGAGTGTTCTAGCCAGTCTCCAGACCTCAATCCAATTGAGAATTTGTATAGGAAGTTGTAAGTCTCTGTTGCCCAGCAACAGCCCCAAAACATCACAGCTCCTGAGAAGAGCTGCATGGAAGAATGGACCAAAATACCAGCTACAGTGTGTGCAAACCTGCTGAAGACTTACTGGAAACATTTGACTAACTCTGCCCCATAACTCTCCACTGCTCTGTCTATCAACATTGCGAGTGAGCCCCCCCCCTCGTGAGTTGTTGTGAGGGCGATAGGTGAGGTTGGCAGCTTAACGAGGTAAATATCATTGAAGTAAATGTGTTCTGTCGTCTTTCATGGCGAGAGGTGATATATATATATATGTATAACTATACTATAGTATTTATATTATATTGCTATTCTCTATATGCATATATTATTCTATGTAAATATTTTCCACTTATTAATGCCTAAATAAAGGGGTTTTAAAGTCAAAGTCTGTCTGTCTTTCTCTCCTTCTCTGTCACCTCACATTAATAACTCCACTCCTGCATCTGTCTCCATGGCAGCATGTGTCTCTATTACGTTAAGAACCTTTATCTTCTTTTTCACATTCCTAACTTACCCTCTCTCTCTCTCTCTCTCTCTGTCACCTTACTCCACTCCTCTTTCCTTTACAGTCCTCACTTGCCCATCTCTCCCTCCCTCCCTCCCGCTCTCAGTGAGACTGGAACATCTCAAGGTCACTGTAATGAGAGAGCCGTGTGCAGTGGGATGGGGCGACTACGCACACATCATTCTACTCGTCCTGTCTCCATTCAGCATCTCCTGCTTTTTCTGAGCAAAACCACATGAACACGTTCAGATCATTTCCTGTAAAAACGTCAGGGCTGACGTATGAGACCTGTTTCCATGGGGCAGTGTGGTCCAATACAGTTCTTACCTGCTCAGGAACCTGTTTCCTTTTCCCATTGTGCAGGAGAACCCAAGGAGGTTCTCTGGAGGTTCTTCTCACCTGTGACAACAATAAGCATGAATGGCAGCAGCAACAGTTCCTCAGCTTCATGCTCTGATGTGAAGATGTTTAGTGATTCTGGCTGCCTGGTGATTTTAGGACTTGAGTAATGGGACATGACATCATTAGGTCACATTTGTGTTCAACCAATCAATGGTCACCTCCAGAAGCATCATTAAGGTCTTGAAACATTCGTTTAGCCAAAATATTAAGACCACTGCCAGGTGAAGTGAGTAACATTGACTATAGTTATTTCATTACAGAGGCACTTTCAGGGGGGTGGGATATATTAGGCAGCAAGTGAACAGTCAGTTCTTGAAGTTGATGTGCTGTAAGCAAGAGAGTAAGGATTGGAGGGCCTTGTTGTGATGGAGCATCTCTAGAACAGCAGGGCAAAAGAACTATTTGACCAAAGTACAAGACTCAAAAGTGGATGTTCCCTAAGAGCATGAGGAACCACCAAAAGAACCAAGACTCAACTTGAGATACTTCTCCACTTCTTAAAAAGAAGAACCAATGAGAGGAAACCAGTTTGACTGAAGCCATTTATTATAAAAAATAATCACAACACAAACTACCCAAATGACCTTGATCAAAAGTTTACACACCCCAGTTCTTAATACCGTGTGTTGTCCCCTTTATCATCAATGACAGTTTGAAGTCTTTTGTGGTAGTTGTGGATGAGGCTCTTTACCTTCTCAGACAATAAAGCTGACCATTCTCGCTGCAAAAAGCCTCCAGTTTGTGTAAATTCTTGGGCTCTTGCATGAACTTCATGTTTGAGGATTAACATCAATAGACTAAGATGGCCGCTCCAGAACCTTCACTTTATTTTGCTGTAGCCAATTTTAGGTTGACTTGTCCTTGTGTTTTGGATCATTGTCGTGTTGGAATGTCCAAGTACGTCCTCTAGTATTTTTTGATAAACTACTGCATTCATATTGCCATCAATTCTGACCAAATTTCCTGTGCCTTCCTGTGTGTTGTTGCTAACACATCCCCAAAACATCAGCGATCCACCACCGTGTTTCACAGTAGGAATGGTGCACCTTTCATCATAGGCCTTGTTGACTCCTCTCCGTTTGTGATTGTGACCAAAAAGTTTTTATTATAGTCTCATCACTGCAAATGACTTTGTGCCGGAAGGTTTGAGGTTTGTCTCTGTGCTGTTTGGCAGATTGTAAGTGGGAAACTGTGACATTTGTGTAGTAAAGGCTTTCTTCTGGCAACTCCACCATGCATCCAATCTTCAAGTGCCTCCTTATTGTGCATCTTGAATCAGCCACATTACATTTTTTCAGAGAGTCCTGTATTTCATCTAAAGTTATTTGTGGGATTTTCTTTACATCTCTAACAATTTTTAATTTTTAATTGAAATTTTAGTTGGTCTACCTGACCGTGGCTTGGTTTCAACAGAACCCCTAATTTTCCACTTATTAATTATAGTTTGAACACGGCTGATTGGCTTTCTCAATTCCTTTGATATTTTCTTATATCCATTTCCTGTTTTATAGAGCTCAACTACCTTTTCCTGCACCTGATCCTTTAACAATTCTTTTGCTTTCCCCATGACTCAGAATGCAAAAAACATCAGTGCAGCACTGAATGAAAGATGAAGGGTCTATAAGGAGTCCAGAAACTCACTGACCTTTTATACTCCCCCACTATTACAATCAAACAGATCACAGGTGAAGATGGTTCCTTTAATAACCATTCAAACCTGTTTGTGTCAAGTTGTGTGCATGTTATCAGGCCAAATCACCAGGGTGTGTTAACCTTTTATCAGGGTAATGTGGGTAGTTTCTATTGTCATTATGATTTAAAAAAGAGTAAAGACAGTTTACTGTGCCAAACACTAACCATGAGTGAAAGAAAAGTTTTTGTATCATTCATATTTTCTGAAAAATGGGCAAGATATCATAAATTCTGTCATTGTATGTAAACTTATGACCACTGTATATAGAACACTTTCTCCATCATTTCTCCAGCATTGTCATGGTTCTGTTAAATACAGTTTGCAAAATAACTAAATGGTTTAGAGCAGGGGAGTCCAGCACAGTTTGGTCATCTCCCTGCTCAGACTCACCTGGTTCAGCTCACCTGTTCACTGTGTTAGAGGAGGGGAGCTACCAAACTGTGCTGAACACCAACCCTTTCAGGTTTTGTCTAGATGATGCCATTGCCCTCGATCTTCCATTCTGCTTCTGTTTCTTTATTTCTCTTTGATGCTGTAAGACGTGGCCTTGGCTTTTTAAAAGCGATGGTCTGAAAAGAATTCTCTTTCTTTTCATCGACTGCACTTCCTTCGCATTGAATCACCAAGAACATTGGGACATTTGTTTGAAACTTGAAGAGAAAAAATCTAAATCTGTAAATGTAAAGCCTGGGTTCACTTTGCTTAACTTTTAGAACATTGATTGAACAGACAGTGGATTATTCTATGACGGTCGTATATCTGTGCGTCTCTTTCACCTCAAGAACATATCTAACATCTTACACATCATCAGCCTCCCTAAAAAGAACATGAAGCTTATTCCAAATGCTGCTGATAAAATAAGAGCATATTACGCCAGTACTCAAGTCTTTCCACTGGTGTCCAATCAGGTACAGAACTGAAGTTAAAGTCCGACTCACTGGCTATAGGTTAGTCCATCGTTTGGGCCTGAAATTGAGATTCAAGATTCAAGGAGCTTTATTTGTCACATACTAGGTTAAACAAGTATGACCAGAAGTGAAATCTGATGTCATATTCATCATCAGTATTTGAAGATCAGCCTGGACGGTCTGTTAGATCAGAGGGAGCTGCTGAGCAAGTGGAGCCCAGAGCTGTAACTGAACAGAGAGAAATGCCATTTAGTCACTATGCTGCCCTCTGCTGGAACCAGCTCCCCATGGAGGCTGCCATGTTTTCAAAAGAAGCTATTAACTGCCTTTATTTTCCACTGCATCTGGTTAAACAGAGGTTCTCATTTTTATCTTCTTTTATCGTGCTACTATTGTATTTTCTTATTTAAAATTTTATGATTTTTTTTTCTTATAACTTATAACTTATATTACAACTTTATTGCTTTTCTGTTTGTGCTTATTTTATTTCTGCAAGGCACAGTTAACAGTTTTTACTTGAGGGCAGGGCTACTGGAGTTCCTCCTAACCAAACTCAGCAAACCAGATCCTAATGAACCTCACTTTAGGGGCACTTTGGTCTTTGATGCTTCCATTATATAATACTAGCACTTACCATTGGCCAGGGCAGTTTTAGCAAGGCTGTGCTATATCAATAATTAGTAGGATGTCCATGCATTTTTGGCCATATAAGTCATCCAGGTGGCACCCAGAATAAAAATATGATAAGGACAGATACACACAGTGACAGTTAAACGTATACAGTACGTAGTGTTTATAGAAATCACATTGCACAGCAAAGCTAAAAAGCATCAGTAAAGCATCAGCATCATGTTTTCATTTGCTGCAAAAGATTAAATTGACATTTTTTTGTCATTTCTGAAGATCTGGCCTTGTGTTCACAGTCTGATTAGTCACCTCCTCCTACTCAGGCTTGTGATTCTCGCCCCTTCACAAATGGCCTGTTCTCCACTGACTTTACACTGCTGCCCACAGGACTGGTCAGCTTAGACTGAGCCACCAACATACTCACATATGTGATGGGGTCTCTCTCCACAGGTTTCCAAATAATTTGTGAGGAATATATCAATTACAATGAGGGCGGTTGAAGTAAGCGCGATAATAATGCATTAACGCACGGTCACTTTAACGTGATATTAAAAAATAGTGGTGTTAGCACATTCTATGTAGCCCTGTAGTGTTGAGACTTGATGCTGCCGACTCTTCTCCATTACTGTGTCAGTCTGGAGAAAGGCTCTTGAAATGAAATCTCAGTACAGAACTTTGTTAGTCTGACGGTACTAAAATAAGATCT
Source organism: Lepidarchus adonis (assembly GCA_037576955.1). Classification (NCBI taxonomy): domain Eukaryota; kingdom Metazoa; phylum Chordata; class Actinopteri; order Characiformes; family Lepidarchidae; genus Lepidarchus; species Lepidarchus adonis. The sequence goes on from JBBIGC010180077.1 coordinate 9,893, forward strand.
CGTTCAGCAGTCGAAGCTCAAGCTCTGGCAACGTACGACAGACTCCACTGCACAGAGTTCGACACCAACAATGGATTAATCAGCCTCCAACACATGAACGGAGCCACAGCTGCAGCCAATCAACATAGAGGATGAGGATCTGCACCACATCGTTTACTTCTCCTCCACTGGCAAAAAAATTACATTTGCAAGATGATGTTATTTGAAGGATTTTTTGAGCATTTTTTTCTAGTTTTGTACATTGACTGATGATTACTAATGAATCACAAACATTTTTAAAAAAAACCCAACCAGTCTGTTCCATTTAGGTAAAGCCAAATTAATAAAAAGAATAATAACAATAATAATAATAATAATAATAATAATAATAATAATGATAATAAAATAAATGAATGAATGAATGAATGAATGAATGAATGAATGAATGAATGAATGAATGAATGAATGAATGAGGTTATTCTAAATGTGTTCAAATACCCAAGGCATATTTAATGTCCGACATCTTGCGTTTTAGTTTTAGCACTGGAGCTACGAGGCTACAGTTAAGAAATAATAGAAGCTTATTTCCCACCAATTAGGCCTTGTCCACTTCCAGTGTTTTGCATGTTGGAGTGAATCTGAGCTTCCACACAAGCTTTGACAGCTGGTGTTTGTTAGGCTGCATGTTCGGATGATGTAAAAAAAATTCTGAATGAATTACTGCATCAATGTGAGGTTGCTTTGATCTCAGCCTTCAGGTCATCTGCATTGTTGGGTCTGGTGTCTCTCATCTTCCTCTTGACAATACTCCATAGATTCTCTATGGGGTACAGGTCAGGAGAGTTTGCTGCCAATCAAGCACAGTAACACCCTGGTGGTTGAACCAGCTTTTGGTGCCTTTGGCTGTGTGGGCAGGTGCCAAGTTCTGCTGGAAGATAGAATCAGCATCTCCATAAAGCTTGTCAGCAGAAGAAAGCATGAAGTGCTGTATTTCTCCTTAATCCAGGTAAGACGCTTCTAACGTTGTCTCTGGTTCAGTTATTTATATATAACAGACATATGTGTTAGCTGATATGTACTGTATGTAGTGCAGCTGGAATACAGTCAGTAGCAGTGTCGTATCACAGCATGAAGGTCCTAGATTTGATACCCAGCTGGAGCTGCCAGGGTCTTTTCTGCAGTTGGCATGTTCTCCTCATGTCCTCAATGGTCTTCAGTTTCCTACCTGAAAGACATCAGATGAGCTGGAAATGATAAATTCCCCCCTAGTGTTTGTATGTATTTTATTTGTGATGGGTAGCATCTCAAACCCTCATCAGTCTGCAGCTCAGAATATGAATGAATAAATAAAATGTATGTTAAAAAGTAAGTTACGCCAAGGTTCTATCAATTTCAATAATTGGTTTTATTATGTTACTATTTCTATTACTGTTACTATTATCAGCCAAATAATGTCTGTTTTCCAGGTATTCAGATTTTTAAAAATCTACACATATCCAGCACCTTTCATAGATTTAAGCATCATTTGCAAAAGTCATGACAGCACATTAGTGGCCAAGTTGCAGCATGTATATAATGAAAAGTAGAGGGCTTAGAACAGAGCCCTGTGGGACACCCATTGCAACTGCAGTATAAGTAGATGTATAATTGTTCTTTGAGTCATCATGGTTGTATATGTTACCATCTACAATGCAAAAGAACCACTAAGGAACTCCATGATAGTTCATATTAGCCCAATTAGTTGGTTTTTAAATTTTTACAGCTTAAAATTGGTGTCAGTAACAGGCCCTGGTACTGAATGTGATGCATACTGTATTTACAAGAAATCAGATGGGATATAATAGCAGAAAGTCTGATTCAGACAACATACTGTAAAGGACATTATATATATTAATTAATTGTATTATATTGTTTCTACTTCCTAATGACTGCTACTGCGACAGCATCTCCCAGAGCAATATTTAAAGTTGTAACGGCTGCCATTTTTCAGCCATGGGCAGGAAAACAACAGCCTTACTGCTGCTTTTTAATTTATTTATTTTTAGTAGGGATTTACCTTTTTGTAATATCATAAAGACTGGCTCTGCATGTGGATTTACATGCTTCCAGCTGACAAGGAATTAATTTGAGAGAGAGGGATGTGAAGGGCAGTAGCTCAAGCCATGCACAGTTTTGTAATTCCACTGTTACGGAGGTTCTTTAGTGCTTTTTGGAATGTGTGTGGGAGAGAAAGTAGAACAATTCTAATTCTCACTCTTTGAAGGAAGCGGTAGGGAACTACCTGTGGAGTGGAGAGTGAGAATGAGCTGCTTTGATCTGTTCTGAACATTTCCAATTTTCCTCCTCTGGACTTCCCCACCACACAGTTCCACCAGCACTGGAGGTCAAGGTTATTATGTTCTTCCTCTAAGTGATGTGATGCACGCCCCCATCTTGTTGCTCACTGGACAGCATAATTCACTTGCAGTGGAACGCCAACATGGCTGCCATCACTTGAGTAATGGGAAGAGAGGAAGAACAATTCTATGATGATCTATGGGAAATTCTTCCCCCTCTTCCTCCCAGTCATCATCCCATTTTCATTTTCATCTTCCTCCCCTTCTTCTTCTAATTTGTTATAAAATTAATATTTCATAATATTAATATTTCTTCTTTCCATTCTTTTCTTCCTCCTCCCATTCTTCATCATCAGCTTCTTCTTTTTCTAATTCTTCTTCTTCCTACTCTTCTTCTCCCTTTTCTTCTTCTTCCTCATGTTCTTCAGCATCTTCATCCTACTCTTCCTCTCTGTCTTCTTTTTCTTTTTCTTCCCATTCTTTTTTTTATCATCCCCTTCTTATTCCTATTCTTCATCATCATCATCATCATCATCATCATCATCATCAGCTTCTTCTTCTTCTTCTTCTTCTTCTTCTTCTTCTTTTTCTTGTTCTGCACTACTAGTACTGTTCACATGAAAGCTACCATATGCTGGACATGTTCCTGCACCAATCGCATGCGTCCAGTGATAAAAGTCTTATAGAATCACGCTGTGGTTGGTTGGCTGATGCTGTGATCCATCACTGTGATAGTAAGTCTTATTAAAGGAAATAAATGACTTTATGCAAAACCATTTCATCATCCTGTGGTGAAGTTCTGTATTTATAAGCTTCTCCATGCAACCGCAAAATGAACAGTAATTGAATCAGAGTGGCTCCTCAGATTGATCAGCCGCTGCAGTGATTAACTCGATTTCCCACAGCAGATTGCTATCCAGATTGAATCATTAACAATTTCCACAGCAGGACAATTCTGGTTCATTACAAACAGCAGAGATAAATCCAAGTCCAGATCAGACCGAACAGCGGCTTCATCTAATAGTGAGCAGGTCCCTCATGATCAGCCATAACATTAAGACCACCTATCTAATAGTGAGCAGGACCCTTATGATCAGCCATAACATTAAGACCACCTCATGCTGCTTAAACTACAGGATCCTCTCTGAGATCTGACATCACTCCCCACATACATCAATGAGCCTTGAGCGCCCATGACCCTAGCTACTAACTACTGCAGAGCTGGAACACTTGACAAAACCTGCTGTTCTGGAGATGCTCCATCACAATAAGACCCTCAGATCCTTACGTGCCTGCTTCCAGCACATCAGCTTCAAGAACTGACTCTTACTTGTTGCCTAATATGTCCCACCCCCCTGACAGGTGCAAGAGTAATAAAATAACTCACTTAGTCAATGTTACTCACTTCACCTTGCAGTGGTCTTAATGTTATGGCTGAACGTCACTTGGCCAAAACTGCAAATATTAAATATTTGCAAATATTATGTTGGCCGTGTAAATGTTGGCCGTATTTGTCTTCGTTCATGAATGTTGTTCGAACAAAGGAGATAAGAGGAAAATGAGTAGATGATAAAGTGACATTTTCAGAGAACTTCCATCCCGGATCCTGATGCTTCTGATGAGAGTTAAGGTCACTCGTCAGGAAGCTGTCGCTTATCTGCCGCCAGCTCCCTGCTCGATTTACGACACAGAGAGAGAGTTTCCACCATGTAGCTTTTCCAGAACCACGTTATGCATGTTAATGTGAAGGAAGAGTTAAAATCATGGTCTCTCTAAACAACAAGCTGATCAATCTCAGACCCCCAGACCCTCAATCTGAGTCTTTTAACCTCAGTCCCTTAACCTCAGTCCCTTAATCTCAGTCCCTTAATCTCAGTCCCTCAACCTGAGTCTCTTAACCTCAGACCCTTAACCTCAGACACCTAAAATCGGTCCCTTATCCTCATTCCCTTAATCTCATTCCCTTAACCTCATTCCTTTAATCTAAGTCCCTTAAGATCAGTCCTTAACCTTAGTCCCTTAACCTCAGTCCCTTAATTTCAGTCCCTTAATCTCAGTCCCTTAACCTCAGTCCCTTAATCTCAGTCCTCAACTTCAGTCCCTTACCCTCAACCTTTAATCTCAGGCGCTTAAACTCAGTCGCTTAAACTCAGTCGCTTAACCTCAGTCGCTTAGCCTCAGCCCTTAACCTCAGTCTCTTAATCTCAGACCCTCAACCTCAGACCCTCAACCTCAGTCTCATAACCTCAGACCCTCAACCTCAGTCTCATAACCTCAGTCCCTTAACCTCAGTCCCTTAATCTCAGTCCCTTAATCTCAGTCCCTTAACCTCAGTCTCTTAATCTCAGACCCTCAACCTCAGACCCTCAACCTCAGTCTCATAACCTCAGACCCTCAACCTCAGTCTCATAACCTCAGTCCCTTAACCTCAGTCCCTTAATCTCAGTCCCTTAATCTCAGTCCCTTAACCTCAGTCTCTTAATCTCAG
>JBBIGC010180111.1:0-14692 GCA_037576955.1 Lepidarchus adonis
GCTGGAACATTGCTGTGAGGGTTTGATTGCAGGAGAACATTAGTGAGGTCAGGTACTGATGGTGGAACATTGCTGTGATGGTTTCATTGCAGGAGAACATTAGTGAGGTCAGTTACTGATGGTGGAACATTGTTGGGAGGGTTTGATTGCAGGATAACTTTAGTGAGATCAGGTACTGATGCTGAAACATGTCTGTGAGGGTTTACTTATAGGAGAACATTAGTGAGATCAGGTATTGATACTGGAAGATGGCAAACGTTATTCAAAAGGTGCTGAATTGAGTTCCATCACTTCAGAGAACTCCAAAGCCCAATGCTGGGTGGGTTTATACCCCTCTAGCCAACAAGCATGGGTGTCAAATTAGTCATTGCTTTTCTATGGAGATACAAGCCGAGCATTAACACTTAATTACAGCAATGTGGGCATCTGATAGATATTCAGTGAAATTGATAACTTGTATAAGAGTGTATGTTGATAACGATGTTTTTTTAGAAATGACATGCCACTGTCTCATTTCTTTTCCAGAGCCAAAGTGAAGACGGTCACTTTCCTGCTGCCTGTAGAGGACATTTATACCAATCGACCTGTGTTAGCTCATCGTGTGCCTGACAGAAGCTCACAAGATCTTAATGCTATAATGGAAACAGACTCGTGAGGAATGAAGATGGCCCTGACTCTGGGAAAATGATGTTGATTGAGGGAAAAGGATCAAACAGTATGAATGTAGACGTAAAAGCAGACCAGGCTCGTCCATGACAACTCATTGCTGGCTGGTTGTGTTTTCAGGTCAGCTTGACGTTTGATTTGTAACACCTGACCTCCAGGCCCTGGCTCCAGTTACAGATTTGGTTTCTCCAAATTCTTCATCTGAGCACAGTGACCTAATTCTGCCCACAGTCTCCTTCCGTTGTGCTGCTCATTCCCAGTTATTGTTTCTGCCCACCCATATTACAACCGATTCTCACTCCTACAGCAGGTCTGGCTACAATCTTCAGAGTCAAGTTTATATTCTAAGTCCACAAACTATCTGCGAGCACAAACTATCCAGTCCCACCACCAGGGATGGGCTTTCTCAGGTGGTTTTAAATAATACCCCATCTCTGGCCTCCCACGTGGATCAGGTGTCCACAGGTCGGCTTGCAGGTCAGATTCCCTGCGAAGCCACGTGGCCCCTTCACGTGACTCAGGTTTAGAAGGGTTTTTTTGTCAGTGTCCTGTGATATGACATCACTCCTCCTGTTTGAGGAGCCTTACAGTGAAATTCTATCAATTTTTCACAAGAGTAGGTTTGGTGTTTTGGGTGAAATGGTTCAGATTGGGATTTCTTTAGAGACCAGACCAGTAGTCTACAACAGAAATATAGCCATATTATTTACCTTCCAATAGACCACTCATCCAAAGAGTTGCAGGGTTATGATATAAATTTCATTATGTTTTGGGAATTGGGCCTAAGCTAACACCATGGAGATGAGCTCAGAGTCACGAAGTCCGGCTGAACTTATGATATGGTGCATGTTTTTTGATGGAGGAACTGGTTTACACTGCTAGGGATGACCCCACACCGCAAATGATTTCCTGCGCCGCAGTTGAGTAAGTTAGTAATACCTATTTAAGGACAAAGTTCCTGTTTTTCACAGTTTTTTCTGTGATTAACCGATCAGTGGGCATAGGGCAGTAGTAGCCCCATGATTCGTACCTTGCCCTTGTGATAGAAAGATCACAGGTTCAAGTCCCGGCCCAGGCACAACTGAGATACCAGTTCCGCTCTGCTCCCTGGGAGCTGACTATAGCTTCCTGCTGCTCCATGTGTGGATGGGTTAAATGCAGAGGGCAGAAACCCCTCCAATAAAGCTTCATGTGAGAGTTTCTATGGAATCTTGATGATGGTAACGTAGTGAATCTAAACATGAGCCTCACAACGCCATGTTTGTAGGAGTTAGGAGTTTTGAAGCTTTGAAAAACACATTATAGGTCAAAACCTTTATAAAAGAGAACAGGGCATTTCACAGGAAACCACTCTGTATGACTTTGTTTACATTTTAATTATGCAGTGGAATTCCTCCTGCAGTCCAGCTTGAGCTATGAATTATCCAGTGACTACTGTTACTGAACTATTAAATAATATGTTAAATATCGGGAAAGTTCACATTTAACTCTCCCCACTTTACTTGTTTATTTATCTACTTTTCAATAAATCAATTTAATATTTGTAAAATATTTCACATTTAAATATTACACTTTACAGATCTGTAATTATATCATACACAGTTTGGTTTCACAATAATATAAGAGATATTTTGGACATTTTGCAAAACTCGTGGCACCACTCGGGACAAGCCAGCTCCTCTTTTTATGTGACTTCAGAACTGGGCATTTGGCTGTTGTTTGATTTAAATTCTGTCTCTAGAGCAGTTTTTTAAAGCTCAACATAAAACGCTCCAATCTAAAGGAACTTGCCACATCAGAACTGTTCACAGTGGTAGTGAATGGAACCAAATGTCTGGTTCCTCGAAAAGCTCTCTCACACATGAAATGGTGAAAACACTGAAACGTTGTTCTACAAGCTTTTGGGCCACAGCCAAAGAGCAGTTTTAACCATATCAGCATTCCATAGCAACACTCTGAAGACTTGCTGAGTTTTACTGGTAGACTGTGGAAATTAAACAGCTCTATTTGTGTTGGAGACGTCTGGTTCCATTCACCAGCACAGTGAAGAGATCACAGTCTAAACCAGTTCACCCCAAAACCCATTCTGGATGAATGTTTCTGGAGGAATTGTAAATTATGGGGAAAAAACAGAATGGGCATCTCCAGTTGTCCAAATTTATAGTTTTATTATTTTATTTAAATGATTATATCAGTAATGTTTTGGCCTTTCCAAGTTCTTGCTTTCACTGAATGTTTACAATTTTGAACAATTACCTGTAATCACACACTGTAACCCTCTCATGTGTAAATCCCATGTAAATACTAAACGTACACATTATATGTGAGATGACTGAGCATTTGTGTATTCTTTGGGATTTTTTCTTGTTTGAATGTTTAAATGTATTTAAATGGTTGTGTCATCTCAAAGTGGTGTTTCACTGCAGAAAAAAATGAAAAGTCATGGTGCAATTTCTCAAAGTTTCTCCAAATGAATGCTAGCGAAGGTTCTTTCGTGATAAGACATATTTATTTAATCATCTGACATTTGCTTGTGTTACAAATGAGAAATATAAATATAACATGACAAAGGCCCTGTTCACGCCTGGCATTAATGGCGTCTTGGGTGATCTGATCACAAGCGGGCAGCTCTACGTACGTCTGTTCATACTTGGCATTAGGGTATGTCTCCACATGCTTCTCGAGTGACTACCTGTGATCGGATCTCTCGTACTCACTCTGTGTGCAAATAAACAGGGTTAGTCTTAGGTTTAGGAATAGGGTCCATCATTTCCATCTTCAGAGATCAATTGCACTGTTGCTATTAACCATCAGGAAGCAGTGCTGCATTACATGTGTCATCTTCTGTAGATCAAATAAACAACAAAACAAAACGGACCAGTGTTACATCTCAATGTTTGAATTAAATGTCCAAGTTTCTTGATTTGGACTGATCTGGTAATCTGGTGGGTCCACATGCTTGCCAGCTCTACTGGTTAATTTAGCAAAGCCATGAGCTATATATGAGGCAAAATCAGGCATGTAGACAGGAAAGGAAGCTTCATTCAGCTATTCAGATGCAGCCTGGGCTAATTCTTTAGCATGATGGAGGCAAATCTTGAATGTTTTGACGCCATTAAAGCACAAGTGGAGGGCGTTATTATTCTGATTAGGAATTTTCAGTCATTTTATTTATTTATTATTTTTCCTTGGTGGCAAAGACTTTGGTGTTGCAGAAGCCAGTAGAGCACAACTTAAGTTGAGCAGGTGATGCTTTGTTGTGATGCAAGACATTTGCATACGCACTGCTAAAAGAATGAGTCCATATGTGAAATGTGTTCTTAGCGAATCTCAGTGCATCAATAATGTGCTTAGAGCCAACCAACTGTGATCATTCAACCAAAATGCATGTTAATGCCAAGTGTGAACAGAGTCATGAACCTTAACTTATGCCTGAAATAAAAACATGAAATCCTTTAAACATATTCCAATAACTGCTAGAAATTTTAATCCTAATTATTATTTTTAAACCCACTTTATACTATTAAACACATTCACCAGAGTAAACACAAAACTGGATCTACTCGAGCTCTCTGCTTTTAAATCACCACACAGAATCTACTACAGACGTGCCTTCTGCCTGGAGCAACAGGTGGAGGTTCAGCTCCATCAGGGCCACGACGAATGGCATCCTCATTCAGCTCAAACGGCTCATTTTCAGATCTGTTCCCAGTGTGCAGACTCCCATAGTCCCGAGATTTGCCTGTTTGTGAATATAGCACTGATCTGTAAACACTGGGTGACACAAGATCATTTACAGCATTTTGATTGGATATGTTTACATGCATGTAATGACTACAAAATTCAAGACATGCAGCTCCACAATTGCTTTGCAGCCCAAGAAAAAGAAAGGCTTTTGTTGGTGGTGAGGGTCAGATTCAGTAAACACTAATGTTGTTTTGCATGATGGTGTAGATTAAATTAAGCCCATTATGTTTAATGCTACCAGGCAACTCTATGTAAAAAAGAAAAGAAAAAAGACGTGTTAGTGGTGTACATACTCTGAGTAACCTTATTGCTGAGCTAAAATCCAAATATATTTATTTGATTACTTGTAATATGATAAGACTTTAATCCAATATAAAATACATGTTGGTTCCACAAGCACCTGAATAATCAGATTACTGCAGAAATCAGATAGTTACTGTATTATTAATGGGCACCCAAAGACACTAACAGACACACAACCCTGCACTGCACAGATATGCAAGTGGGGAACACTCATGACTTTTTTGGCCTTCAAAGATATATACATAAATACATATATTTTTAGTTATTTTTATTTAATAGAATGATGCTTGTACTAAACATTTGCAAGCACTGTATTAACACTATTTTAACAATTACATTTTGTTTAAAAAGGTTCAGTTCTTGAAACGCCCTATGGCAAATTCTCCAACCACAATATTTATCTCCATGTTATCAAAGTAGTACAGCCAAGCAAGTTCTCCCACTGGTTCATCCTGCAGGTGCTGGACTGAAGGTCTTACATGTTACAATACCAGTTCCAAAGGTGGGACACTATCTGAAATGTAAATAAATACCAAATGCAAGGATTTGTAAACCATATAAACCATATGGTTTATTTTTTTTAAATCTTATTTTTTTTATTCACAACAGAACATAGAAAACATATTAATGTTAATTTGGTATGGTACTAACCAGTGTGGGCATCTGTATGCTGATGTACATAATTAGCAGTAATCATTCTCCCTGAAGTGTGATATGAAATCCAATGAGGCTGCATAAGTAACTGCATGAGAAGACATGAGTGAGTCTCACATGTCTCAAAAAAAGCCACTGCTCACCTTCATCCACTCAGTGTTAGTGGTATAGTGTGGTTGGGGGGAATCCTAGTTAGTTGGTGTAATTAGACATGATTAAATTGGAAATGAAACAGAGAAAATCCAGAAATTATCCTTAAATATGGTCCATGAATCAGTTTTTAATTTTTTGCATCATGGATTTTTTAAAAAAAGTATTTGCAAATCAGTCGTATTAATATAAATGTGGCTTTTATGGATTACCCTTAAAGCCTAAAACACACCATTCGCCACAAATAATTTATTTGTAAAAACATCTGAAAAAAGTATGTACAGTCTTATGCAAAAGTTTGGGCACTCCTTTATAAATATCATTTTGTTGATTCTGTAATTGAAACGATATTAACACAGTCTCTGTAGGACATGGAAAAAATACACAATATTTTCAGCAAAACATTGATGCACAGTTACTTTATTGCTATAAATTGAACAAAAATAGAAACATTATGGCATTCCTCTGGCAGATACCACAGCTTGCAAATGTTTTTAGAGCTAGTCTTTTGTACTTGGGATTTCCTCCCATTCTTTCTTGCAAAAAGCTTCTAGTTCTGTAATAGTCTTTGGTCGTCTTGCATGCACAGCTCTTTTAAGATCTACCCACAAATTTAAATGATGTTTAAATCAGGGGACTGTGATTGTGCCATTTCAAAACCTTCAGCTTGCATCTATTGAGGTTGTCCATGGGGGAATTCGAGGTATGTTTAGGATCATTGTCCTGTTGAAGAAACCATCCTTTTCCACCCACATGCTTAATGGTTGGCAAGCTGTTTTTTTCAGAAGTGCTGCTCTTTTTTTCCAAACATACCTTTGCTGATTGTGGCCAAAGAGTTCTATTTTAACTTCATCAGTCCACAGCACTTGTTTCCAAAATGCATCAGGTTTCTGTAGATGTTCTGTTGCATACTTCTGACACTGGATTTTATGGTGGCGATAAATGTAAGGTTTTCTTCAGCTGACTCTTCCATGAAGGTCTTGTGGAATGATGCACCACCACTGCTGAGTCTGCTAAATCTTCCTGCAGGTTGTTGAGTGTCCACAAGTGTGTGCACAAGGTTTAAAGAGTCAGAGTATTTGTAAAACTTTTAAATTGGCACCAGCTGACATTTACTAATAACAGCTGTTGTCATGCATCAGATCTGACAAGCGGATTAAGGTCTGAAACCTTGTCAAAAGAAACTGATACTTTAGAACTCTTTGGGAGACCAAACTTTTGCACAGTGCCATGATAATGATTTTGCTGTTGTTCAATTTATGTCATAAAAAATAATCATGCATCAATGTTTGCTGAATTATTTTTTTTTTTCCATGTCCTAGAAAGACTGTGTAAACATTGTAACATGTGCTGCCCCATTTCATGTGTCATGTGCTCTTGTTTAGATGTTGTCTTGCCACGTGTGTTTCTGTTTTGCCCTGTCTGGTCTGTCATATGTCTTGTTTGTCACATGATCTTGTTCAGGTGTTTCTCATTTGTGTTGTTTTTTGTGTATTTAAGTCGCATGGTCTCATGTTCTGTTATGTACATAATGTGTTTTTGGTTTGTTCTTTGGCCCCTGTTTATGTTACTTATTTTATGAATTTAAAAAAGTGGGCCAGTATCCTGCACAGTTTGGTAGTTCACTTCCTCAAACACACTCCATGAACCTTGCAATTAACAGGTGAGTCATACCAGATGTGCTTAATCAGGAAAATCACCAAACTGTGCTGGAAACTGGCCCACTAGGATCAGATCTGAACACCCCTGGTTTAAGGTAACTGGAGGGTCTAAGGGAACTACAGGTGTGAGGTAACTGAGAGGTCTGATGGGAACTAAGTGTTTGGGGTAACTGAGTATTTGAGTTAACTGTGGGTTTTAGTTAACTGAGAGGTTTGATTTAACTGAGGGTTTGAGGTATCTAAGCAATTTGGGTAACCAAGCGATTGAGGTAACTGTAAGGTTTGAGGTATCCAGAGGGTTTGAGGAAACTGAAGGGTTTGAAGAAACTGAAGGGTTTGAGGTAACTGAGGAATTGAGGTATCTAAGCGCTTGGGGTAATGAGGGAATTTAGGTAACTGTAGGGTTTGAGGCAACTGAAGGATTTGAGGAAACTGAAGGGTTTGAGGTAACCAAAGGGTTTGAAAAACTGCAGGGTTTGAAGTAATAAAGAGGTTTGAAGGAACTGAAGGGTTTGAGATAACTGAAGGATTTAAGGGAACTGAGGGATTGAGGTAACTGTAGGGTTTGAGGAAACTGAAGGGTTTAAAAAACTGAAGGGTTTGAGGTAAATAAAGTGGTTTGAAGTAACTAAAAGGTTTAAGGGAACTGAAGTGTTTAAGGTAGGTGAGAGGTTTAAGGTGTCAGAGTATTTGAGTAATTGTAAAGGTTTTATGTTGAGGTAACCGAGGAGTTTGAGGTACCTGAGAGCTTTGAGGTAACTGAGAGGTTTGAAGTAACTGAGAGTTTTGAAGTAAATGAGAGGTTTGAGGTAACTGAGGGGTTTGAGGTAACTGAGAGGTTTGAAGTAACTGAGAGTTTTGAAGTAAATGAGAGGTTTGAGGTAACTGAGGGGTTTGAGGTAAATAAGGGGTTTGAGGTAAATGAGGTGTTTGCCGTAATTGAGAGGTTTGAGGTAACCGAGGAGTTTGAGGTACCTGAGAGCTTTGAGGTAACTGAGAGGTTTGAAGTAACTGAGAGGTTTGAGGTAACTGAGGGGTTTGAGGTAAATAAGGGGTTTGAGGTAAATAATGTGTTTGCAGTAACTGAGAAGTTTGAGGTAACCGAGGAGTTTGAGGTAAATGAGGGGTTTGAGATAAATGAGGTGTTTGCGGAAACTGAGAGGTTTGAGGTAATTGAGGTAACTACTCTAGAAGTTATATTATATTTAATTTGAAATTAAAGTAGATATATACCTGTTAGGCTTTGAACACTGGACAAGGCTTCAGTAAACAGCATTGGGGGCTTGTGGTCAGTCAGGCTGTCACCATATCTCATGGCAACAGTGAGTCGTCTGTCGCAGTTTTGGAAAGCTTTAGGAAAGCAGAGAGAGGGAGGGCAAGATTAAACAGAGCTTCAGAAAAATAAACAAAAGGGAGAGAAGTAAATAAGCTAGAGTAAAAGAAAAGCACAGGCACATGGCACATTGTAGCACCCTGAGTACTAAGGACTGTTTACACGCAAAACTGAGAAGAGGAAAAAATACTCATGTTTATTTTGTGTTTTATATGTAAATTTTAGTTACATATTTTGTACAGTTTAGCTCTATTTCCAGGAAAGCATGGGGAAAAAATTCAATTACTCCTAAACATCAAACATTCTTTCATTATATTTGAATATTTGAATATAGCACTTGAGTTTTTATCAGAAAACAATTTTTACTTTGTCACATAGGATATAGTCCAGATTTGGATGTCCAGGACCAAACAGGTCTTCTCTATGAGAAAAATAGTTTTTTGGTCAATTAATGCTAGTGCACCTTGTAACCACAAATGTTTTAAATCCATATGAACATTTTCCCCTTGAATGTTCATTAAAGAGTTGAAATGTGAGTTTTCCTAGCATGCAAGCTAAATTTCACTAAACTGACACGAGAACATTATGAAGAAAGAGGCAGTTCACTCTTTAAACAACAATTGGGATTGCTTGGTACAAGGTTGTTACTCTTTAATCAGTACAATAAATGAAGGTGTATATTCACAAATATCATGAATATACCTTGAATATACCTTGGAATATTTTTGCTTATCGTCAATGCAAAGAATGTGTGATTGGCTTTTTGTGAGACACATTTCAGAAAATTGATTAATTACAATGTCATGGTAGTTAGTGGGCTGCATGCTGTTCAACTCTGTCACCACACAGGGAGATGGCTCCCAGTAAGGGTGGCTTGTGTCTTTATTCTTTATTTTGATCCCCATTAGCTTCCACAGAGTGGTCACTAATCTCCTGGGGTCCACCATGAAAATACACTTAAACAAAAAAAGGTTATATTGTACAGAAATATCTCTAAGAGTTATGCAGATATCTATGATATGTTTGCTCTCTAGATGGCTTCATATGAGAAATGCACTGTAACGTGAATCACCTAAAAATGACCTAATTATGAGCTGGAAATACTAATCAGCATGGTTTTTTTTTTTATTTCTTTATGGACTCATTTTGCTTGAACAAATAACCTTAAAACACATTTAATATATTTTGAAGGGGTCCAGGTACATACTGCCCCTGTCATTCTGTCATACATTTTTCATTTTTTCCACTAACAAACACATTAGATATCAGGACATTGAAATATTCTCTACTCAAGCATCTGAAGTGAATTCAATTGGCCTGATGTGACACTATAGCATAGTACTTATATTTTGGTCCATATGTACTGCAGCTTGAAGTCATGAACTATATATTTCTATAGAACTATCATTTCTATATATATATATTTTTTTTTTGTTCCCTAGATACCTTGGATTATGCTAGCTGAAAAAGCCTCAGTGACAAGATTAGACACCTGCACAAGACTACAATCTACAATAGGCAAGTAGCTTGGTGAGATCAACTGTTGGAGCAATTGTTAGAAAATTAGATAAATACAAGATCTCTGACAATCTCCCTTGACCTGGGGCTCCATACCAGATCTCCCTTTGTGGTGTACAAATGATCTTGAGAACGGTAAGGAAACAGCCCAGAACTACACAGGGATCCTGGTCAATGACCTGAAGACAGCTGGGACCACAATAACAAAGGTTACTATAATTAACACACTACATCGTCATGGATTAAATTCCTGCTTAAGCCAGCACATGTCCAGGCCTAAAGTTTGCCAGAGACCATCTGGATGATCCAGAAGAGGATTGGGAGAATGTTATGTGATCAGATGAGACCAAAATGGAACTATTTGATATAAACGCCATTCGCCATGTTTGGAGGGGGAAAAATGCTGGGTTGCATCTGTGAAGCATGGGGGTGGAAACATTATGCTTTGGGGGTGCTTTTCTGCAAAGGGGACAGGACGACTGAGCCGTATTAATGAAAAATAAATGGGGCCATGTATCGTGAGATTTTGGGCAAAAACCTTCTTCCATCAATGAGAGCATTGAAGATGAAATGTGGCTGGATCTTCCAGCATGACAATGATCCCAAACACACTGCCCGGGCAACAAAGGAGTGGCTACATAAAAAGCATTTCAAGGTTCTGGAGTGGCCTAATCAGTCTCTGGACCTCAATCCAACAGAGAACCTGTGGTGGGAGATGAAAGTCCGTGTTGACAGCCCCAAAACATCACAGTTTTTGAGAAGATCTACATGGAAGAATGGGCCAAAATACCAACTACAGTGTGTGCAAACCTGGTGACTTCTGTCGTTGCCAACCAAGGTAATATTACAAAGTATTGATGTTGACCAAATACTTATTTTCTGCAACATTATACAAATGAATTCTTTAAAAATCATACAATGTGATTTCCTGGATTTTTTTTAACATTCTGTCTCTCACAGTTGAAGTGAACCTATGATGAACATAACAGACCTCTCTCATCTTTTTAAGTGGGACAACTTGTAGAATCAGTGGCTTCCAAATACATTTTTGTCCCATTGTATTACTACAAGGGGGCAAACCTCTTCAGTTAATAAAAATGAGCCAACCAGCTTGCTGGTAAAGCATTAATTGTGGTGCAACTTGTTTTTTTGTTTTTTTTGCTTGTTTACCAGTTGTGCTTTCTTGAATCACTTGGTAGGTTCTACTGCACATCTGGAACACTCAGGTTTTCAGAGGTGCTAAGACAAAAATCTGAACTTTTTAAAACAAAAAGTTAAGACAAATCTGAATAATAGGTAAAAGAAAAAAATGGCCAATATTAAATATCAATAATCAGCTCCACACAAACTGTGAGGTATCTCTTTGCATTTTTAAAGAGCAGAATGTACCTTGTAAAGAAGGTTTAAAAGGAGGTTCCTCAGTGCTGCAGGACTCCTGTCCTGAGCCAGCCTCCCTCATCCAGCCGCCCATAATCTCACCATCTGTAGCTCTCAGGTTCTTCAAGAGGAAGTAAGTTTGCATCCTACCTTTTCCCTTCACCTCGATCTCCCCACGCTCCTGTAACTGAAAGCCTTTCTCCCGTAGAGCTCTACAAAGCAGAAACATGGGCCTCTGATCTCAATAATGATGTACACATCATATGTATATAACAATAGCCATAATATATTTATTTTTCAACTATTGTTTTTGTTACCACAGTTAACATTACTAGACTGCGCAGAGCTTTCACGCAGGTTACAACATATTCAGATTGTCTCTGTTCCTCATGCTAAACAACAACAAAAATAGAAATATTCAGAGTCTATTAACGTAATCAATAAAAAGCTACAGTAAAACCCTATTAGCTTGTCCCTATTGGTCCGGAACCTAAATGTGATGAGAGGCAGGGGTTCACGGGGGGGTCTTGCTTACAGCAGAGGCTCCCTTTTTTGTGGCATTTGTCTGTCATATACGGTAGTAACATGTAGTTGAACGCAACTAAGTGCTTCACAGTAATACTGGACTCCCACGAGGGACACTGCCGTTCGCTATATGCATGCTTTTGTTGCGGTGTTTGTCTATTATATATGGTAGTAGAGTGTAGTTGAATGCCTACTACACTCTTTATCCTCACGAGAGACACTGGCTTTCGCAAGCTGCTCGTTCATGTTGCATGTTGTCGCATGACACATAGTGCTAGCATGTTGCCAACTGTTAATAAATCTTCCGCAGCATCATTACATGAGTTCACAATAAATTCACTAATTTATTCATCACATTCAAAGACTATAATACAGATGTGATCCAAGAATTCATGTCAGAACCAAAAGCAGGCAAAACAGGGAGAGCACTTGGTTATGAGGCATAATGCTCACGAGACTTTGTATCGAGTTCATGTCTGTGTCCCTTTTGAAGTGCTGCTGATTACTCCATAATAGTCTAACACCTGTAAGGAAAGTGTGTCAGAGTCAATACTCAGGAGAGGAAGATCAGCTCCCACTGGCGCCACTCACAGTTATTATGGGGTATTGGGTGTAGAATTTTGAGGTAATAAGGCTCTAACATTAGATATTTTTGACACAGTGGAGCGCTGTGAATACTTTCCGGATAGACTGTAGGTTAGATTATTCTAAAGCTTTACTGTCTGGATGTACTAGTAGACCCATAAACAAGCTCCAGTTAGTCCAGAAAGCAGCAACAAGACTTCTTACTAGAACCAGAAGATGTGATCACATCACCCTCATTTTATTTAATCTCCACTGGCTCCCGATTAAATTTCAAATTGCCTATAAAATACTATTACTGACCTATAAATCACTGAATCTTGCACCACAGTATCTATTAAATATACAACAAATTAATGCTGAAGCACCTGAACTGAAAGCATCCTCTCATTAACTGTACTTAACCTCTGCAAGGTAACAGATTTTTACGATTGCACAGTACACACACACATTCATAAATTCATCTCAAAACACACCTTCTCAATCTAATAAAATAAATGAATCTGAATAAAACCGTTTTCGTGAGCCAATTGCTGGCTCATTTTAAGAGGCCTTTCATGTTGCAAAACACACTCTTTATGTAGTTGTTTAAAAACACAAAAGTATGATTTATCCGATTAATTGATTAATCGATGACAAAATCGACAGAACACTCGATTTAAAAAATATTACAAAGTGGCAGCCCTACTTGGTTCTGCCCAAGGTTTCTTGCTACAGTTTAGGGAGTGTTGTCCTTGCCTGTGTCACCTTTTGCTTGCTCTTAGAGGCTTGGACCCAGATTCTGTAAAGCTGCTTTGTGACAATGTCAGTTGTAAAAAGTGCTATAGAAATATAATGAACTTGACTTGACTTGTCTGAAGGATGCTGTAAACAGAGACTCACTGATATACAGTGGGGCTGATGTGGATTTTGTCAGGCAGTCCATGGCTCTCCATGCGAGAGGCTGTGTTCACTGTGTCTCCAAACAGGCAGTAGCGTGGCATCTTCTCCCCAACTACACCAGCAAGCACCGGACCACTGTGCAAGCCCACCCTAATCTGCAAGCAAGAAGACAGTAAAGCACAATACAGCAATAAGCCAAGTTTACCTAAGCTGCCCTGATTTCTGTTAATGTCTTAAAAACTGCAAGAAAACAAATGCCGATACCTAATGTTTTTTGTTTTTTTGCATGTTTTTATACGTCTACCATATTTCACTGTAAATTCTTCTGGCTTAGGAAACGTACAGTCATGTGAATAAACATTTATGTAACAATGGAAATTACCAAAGATGCCTAGACAGGCATTGAACGGTGGGGAAAACTTTCTACTAGTCAATATTAGAGACTGGTAGATGGTTTTAGGAAACATCTCATGGAGATCATATCAGCTAAAGGGAGAAATGCCAGCTTTTAGGGGATAGGTGTCCTAACTTTTTCTTCAAGGTGAACTGACATTTCTTTTGCTAAATAAGTTATTTTTGTTGTCATTGCATACTGTAGGTGATGCACTTACTTCACCTTTATCTATAGATATATAAGAGAAAAGATCTAACATTTGTAATAGGTTACAAATGATATTTGTAATACAGAACAATACAGGCACATCTAAAAAATTGAATATTGTGAAAGTTCAATATTTCATAGAGTGAAATATTTCAATCTTTATTTCTTGGAATTTCGATAATTATGGCTTTCACATAATAAAACCCAAAATTCACTGTCTTAGACAGTGTGAAAAAGTCCAATCTTGGAAAGTCATGGTGTCACACCCTAATCAGCTAATTAACTCAAAACACCTGCAATGGTTTCCTGAGCCTTTAAATGGTCTCAGTCTGAGAGACTGAGGAGGGTAAGGCACAAAAGGTCATTGCTAAAGAAGCTGGTTGTTCACAGAGTGCTTTATCCAAGTGTATTTTTAAAAAAGTTGAGTGGAAGGGAAAAGTGTGGTAGGAAAGGTACCTAGCAAAGGTACCAAAAGCTGGTTCACCAGGGTGTTACTGTGCTTGATTGGCCAGCGAACAAGCTTGACCTGAACCCCATAGAGAATCTATTGTCAAGCAGAAGATGAGAGACACCAGACCCAACAATGCAGACGACCTGAAGGCTGCTATCAAAGCAACCTGGGCTTTTTTTTTTTTTTTTTTTTTTTTTTTCAAACAAAAAAAAAAAAAAAAAGGAAAAAAAGAAACGGAGCTT
>JBBIGC010180184.1:0-14685 GCA_037576955.1 Lepidarchus adonis
TTTATTTATTTCTAGATTTACTTATTTATTCACACATTTATTTATTTATAATTATGTCATGTTTCGTCCTCCATAGTTGACCAGCAGGAAAAGTCAACAGCCAATCACACTGGCAAAGTGTGATTATGAGACCCACCTCCCAAACATGCATTGTGTCTCCACCAATCACATCAATGATGCCTGTTTGGCAGGTGAGCCCTTGGGTAGAGAGCACTGTTGTATACCTAGACACATTAAGTTAACATTCATGGAGAGCTAAGTCTTTGTTTGATCAAAATTATTGGTGAGGACAGTCCAGCAAAAGCAAGATATTGGTGGGGACACGCAATTCTATGCCCTACAACTTTTTCCCTTTTTCAAAGAAAGTCTCCAGCAATATTTGTTTATTACTCACAGTGATGAGGTTTATCACTATGCACAGAAATGCGACATGGTACAAAATATTCCACTGTCTGTTCCGTTAATGTTATACAAGCCAAAGTGAACACAGACTTTAGATTTAAATGTGGCTGGGGCACCTCACAGCCTAGCTTTTTCTGCCATCTGCCTGTTGGTAACTTCTGCTTTAACTTTCACCCAAGTTTCTTGCATTCATTTGAGCAGCGCCACCCAGAGGAGACATAAAGTAGTGACACCGGTGAGTCAAATTAGTGAGGAATGTTTATTAATTAAATTAATAATTTAATTAATTTAATAAATACATTAATTTTAAATAATTGGTGTATAGATTATTAATATTGGCGTATAGATGATGTTGGCGTATAGATGATGTTATCGTGTGAGCAAAGATGACAATATATCCCACCCCTACAATTATAATGGAGACATTTAGTCATGTAATGCAATTATCCTTTTATTGAAGGTTGTGCTAATATGAGGCAAACAATGTATTTTATTCTATGTCCAAAGTATATATATAGCCAACATCTCATTTATTTACTACACAGGCATATTTGAACACCACTTACAAAGATTACAAACCTGAATGGTCAGCCTCTCCAAACGCTGGAGTAAAATTAAACAAAAACTCCAGGATGAGATTATCTCTCCCATTTGCATAGAAAATAGATGTGCTTGCCCAAAAGATCAGTGCCAGTTTAGCATTTTGATCGACAAACACTTGATATGTTACAAGCTGACTGTCTGCAATGTTGCAAATTATTTTATTCATTATATAACGACAGAAGGTAGCCCTATTTATAAGTAGATTAGTAGATAAGTAGATCGTTCTAAGTAGAATTATAGGGTAGGGTTCTGTAATGCTCACCTGTAGTACAACTCTACTTGCATTATGACGATATAGTCACAATAATTCTTTACTTAAATATACATTATTGTCCAAAAGCTTAAACTAGGCAAAATACAATACTGGGATCACAATTATTGACCATGATCACATGTTGAATTTTAGAAATATAAGGCATTTACTGGAATTTTAAAAAGAATTCAACTGAAAAGCCCAGCAGAATCACAATCAATGTCTAAAGCAGGGATGCCTAAAGTCAGTCCAGGAGGGTTTGTGTTTGATAGTTGCCCTCTCCAAAAAAAATTAAATAGTGAGCTGAATAAAGTGCGTTTGAGCAAGAAAAATACCAAACTGTGCTGGACACCAGGCCTCCAGGACCAGATTAGGTAAGCCCCTGGTCTAGAGTGATCGCAATTAGCTTTTTAAAAAATTGTTTTAAAAATCTGATTACCAAAGAAATCCAAGGAATAACACAGAACAAATATTGATTCTGTTTTCATAATTGTTGCAAGTCAGAAACAAAACTGAAAAATTTCGTTACGAGCAAAGCAACAACATCCTGGCCATCTTTTTTTCTTCCTTCAACTTTTGTTCAAAATATCTAGATTTAATTACTTCATTAAGTATAATTACTTATTTATTTTCCTATTTTTTTTGTTTCTGTTTGTGTATTGTGCTTTTCATTTATATTACTGATGTTCACTGGTGAACTTCTGATCTACTTTTTTTCTGTGATATAAAACTGTTAATAAAAAATTGTTCCCCCACCCAGATAAAAGTAAAAAAATGTAAATAAAAAAAAGTATAATTACTCATGAAGTAGAACTGCTGCTAAAAAGGAACAATTTGAAAACATATCAGATCTTACTGAGGTGAAAATCATGCTGCATATTATATATATACACACACACACTGATATGGACTGGGTTAGGTCTTAGGAACGTAAGGACACCTAATCGTTTGTTGGAAATGAAAGTTATCAACCTACAGAGTGCTGAATACAAAGACACCCCAAAAAATCCAATCCATTTCAGGGTGCCGTTGCCTAGCCTGTTGAAGTCTGTACATCCCTCCACAGATATGCCTTCCCAGACCAATCACCGACCTACCACCAAACTGGTCATGCTGAAAGATACTGCAGGCAGCATAACATTCTCCACGGCTTCTCCAGACCCTTTATGTCTGTCACATGTCACAGGATGCCAGTGGTGGACCTGCCAATTCTGGTATTCTATGGCAAATGCCAGTTAGGCTGCACGATGCTGGGCAATGAGCATAGACCCACATACACTAGGAATCCAGTGTTCTTAAACTGTTTAGTTCAGATGTGGTGTTGTACATCAAAATGCTAACTGTCTGGAGGAACCCAAGGACTGGGTTTCTCTAAAGGTCTATCCATTTCCCTAAAAACACAATGAGCACACACACCTCTCACTCTTCAGCTGCGAGAACCTTCTCCTCACATCATCTACGGTCACCTCAAAGAACTCATCTGTCAGATCCTCATGGTCACTGGTGCGCAGAGCTGCTGTGTCCAAATGGTAGACCAGAGACTCCCTGTCCACTGGCTGCAGGATGAGACCAGCACAGGCTAAGTACACGTGGATAAGGGACAATTTTCATTTAAACTTTTCCATTAAAACTGGGATAAACTTAAGAATGTGACTGGTTACTCACAACAATACAAACAAACAAGGAAATTTGAGTTTAACAGAATGCTGGGAAAAAAACAACATGCTTCATGGCAGCACAAAACCTTTAGCAGCATAAAGCCATGAAAATCTTGCAATTATCATTAGATATTGGAGGATTATCCTAGAAGAATTTTAGCAGTGTATTTAAAGTGAAAGAAGATAGACAGACAGACAGACAGACAGACAGACAGACAGACAGAGGACGCTTGTTTCCCCTTCTCATGATTAACTGGTAAGTTTCTCTACAATGACACATTTTACATATGAACATTAGCAAAAAATATATATATTTTTTTACATATAATTTTTCATAATCTGCAACAATAATAAAACAAAAATAATAATACATTTATGAAATGTAATTAACTGAAAATTTAATTTCTTTAATATTTCAGACTGGAGGGAGGGACGGACAGATGGTTGGATGAATAGATAGATGCAAAATGGATACATGGATGGATAAACGAAAACCAACTTTCCATTACCTCTAGATATTTCTCCTCTTCTTCTGAATCATTTGCTCTGTATTTGGCACTGGCTGAACTCTGAAAACAAATGAGAAAAAAGAATCTTCAAAAGGCAGCTAAAAAAAGAAAACCTCAGAAACGCCCATCTAACGTTGGACGGGGGGCAAATGACAAGGCTGCATATTTCTATTCTAGACAGAGGAGTGACAGTGCGGCTGCTGCAAAGGAAACAGCTTCTGAAGGATAAGGGAAAGCAATGATGTCTCATAATTACAGAAACAGAGCGACAAACCTATTTACTGCGAGTTAGAGAGAGAGAGCACAAGAGCGAACTAGAGAGAATCAGATGTAAAATTATTCCCTTAGAAAACAACATGGGATCTGCCTTGTTTTTTGTGTTTGTACTTCGGCACAATTTCACGATACAGGTCATGCATCATAATGTGAGATTTAGCTTTTCAATGTGTGAGGATGCTTATGCATGTGCAGCAAAAACCTACATTCTGTGAGAAAGATTTTGACAAAACGTACAGCACCTGGTCGATCTTCTCCTGCCTACTGTACCCTTTAAAGAACCAGATGTGGTTCTAAAAAATGAACTAAATTCTTTTGCAATCGTTGATTAGCAGGAAAATCCCAGATAATATTTATCCATGTGTGAGACTTAATATCACAGTAGACATTTTGAGGAGCTATTTAAACTGAGGAGAGTAACCCTGAATAATTTACCATCGATTTTTTACTTCTGCAAGTGTCTCTCCTCATGATCAGTTCATTTTTGTTTACACACTAGTCACGGATTGGTTGCTTTATTGCCAACATGTTTCCTTTGAAACTTGCATGCTGGCGATGGCTTTGAAGTGCTTTTGTAGTGGGAAAGAGACTTCAGGCTGTTGTGTCTATTCAAACATGCCCCAGCAGAAGGAAAAGATCCGTCACGTGTACAAACATTTTCCGCATGCTGAGGGTGAAAAAAAGGCATTGTTCTTGTTATGGTATTAAATTGTGTCATAATACACTTATTCATGTCTGCTATGGACACCAATACTCATAGTACTACATATGGCATTTTTTTTTTAAAAAAGACAGAATACAATGTAAATGATGCTAGAGTTCTTTAAAATTAATAATAGAGTTTATTTTATTGTCATTTTTGTTTCTGTGTTGATAGTAAGGAAGGCATGTGCTATATATTGGACTTCTGTAGCCCACTCATTAAAATACAGTTTTTAAAGACAGATTTCACTGATGGCTCTTAATACATATCATCCTATATTCAATATTGAATTCAGAACCTTTTCCAATCTGAAGTGCAACTGTGTGTAAAAGTCAACGTGTCCCAGACAAGGGAAAGTGAGTTAACATTTTTTTTTTACAAAAAAGGCACAATTACTAAATTTAACATGTTTCAAAAGTTCAAAGACTTCCAATGCTTTCACTGATAAACTGATAATAATTTAGGATTCGATTGGGACCGAACAAATTACGAGTGAATAATTCCAAGTTATGCTGTTCTGAAAAACTCCACAATAAGCAGAGGAACTGGTAAGAAATGAAGGGATCATGATTGGGTATAAAATGAGCATCTACAAAAGGCTCAGTCTCTGCAAGCTAAGATGGGTCGTGAATCACCACTTTGACCATTCTCTCATGAAGTTTGATGCAGTCAGTTTAAAGAGAAGATTTCTCAACACAAGGTTACAAAGAACTCAGACCTTTTACCATCTACAGGACAGAATTTTGCGATAATAACCAGAGAACGCTTGGCCAGACACCTCTGAGCATTCAGAAGGTACTGCTTGAGAATCTGTGATAAATATAGTAACACAGGCTTGGGAAGACTTCAGAAAACCACGATCACTGAACAAATTCCACAACTGCAACCTAAAACTGAAAATTTTAATACTATACAGAAACACAGAATGAGTTCTCTGGACCTGGGCTCATCTCAGAGGGGCTGAAAGACATGGAATCATGTGCTGTGGTCGGACAAGTCCAACTTTTAGCTTGTTGATGAAGATGAAAATGACCATCCAGACTGTTATTAGCAATAATTGTGACATTTGTCCGTGTATGTGGGGGGCATCATTGCCCATGGCATGACTGTGATGGTCCATGTAATATGAAGGTATAGTTAGTAAAGAATCCCAAGTCACTTGGTTTCCTCAGTTGCTAAAGGATTATTAAACCATGTAATTAAAAGGAAAGGTGATGTACACCATGGTAAACACTCCTCTGTTCCAAACTATTTTGAGTGTGTTGTAGACATCAAATTCTAAATGTGTTTATATTTACAAAATACATTCAAGATTATCAGTGAAAACGGTGAACTTTTACCAGTTAAATGAAGAGTCTTTTAATTTTTATTGTATTAACTGATGAGCAGCAAACTAACAGAAGCAACCACACCATGGACAGCTCCACTGGCGAGTCACATTTTGAGTTAGGGGTCTGACAAAATATCAATATGGTGATAGATCGTCTTAATATTGTTAAATCTAAAGTCTGGGTTCACTTTGCTTCGCTTTTAGAACATTGATTGAACAGACAGTGGATTATTTTATGACAGTCGTATCTCTGTGCGTCTCTTTCCCATATGAAGCCTTCAACCTGGACGATGTGATAAACATGCGTCAGTAAAACACACATCGCTGAAAAAATTCTTTGAAAAATAGGGAAAAGACCCAATAATGCAAGTGTGCAGAAATGCTTATCCCTACCGATACCTAGCGCTTGCTGAACTGTCCTTAATAATAATTTTGATCAAACAAAAATGTAGCTCCGTAATTAGATTTTGCATAGAGTGTTAAACTAGAAACTAGAGGACCCGCCTTCCAAACACACATCATCGATGTGATTGGGGGAGACGCTATGATTCTTGATGCGTTTTACGGGAACAATGTAGTGTCTTGTGAGGTGGGAATACGGCGTTAAAAAATCGGAAAGATTATTTTTATTATTGTTCTTTTATTCTTTTGCTGTGTACAGTGTCCTTGAGTGTTCTGAAAGGCACTTTCAAATAAAATGTTTTTTATTAATTAAATTTTTATTATAAAGAGTTGCTTCTGCAAGTAGTAATTTCAGTTGGTAGCACGATGTTAGAAGGGAACAGTAACTTCTCTTTACTGAGTAAAAGAATAATAAAAGCTATGGGTCACAAACGGCATTATGCTTTCGAGGGAGTCTTTGCGCTGGCTGGATTCTAAAGAGTTCCTGCCATGAAGCCATGAAACCATCCGACCATGACAGTGAAGAAAATATGGGAAAGGTAAGGAGAGCATTGCTGTCATTTATGTAAATTAATAATGCCCCCTGTGTTTCTGTAATGCATCATGATAGCATTGTTGTGCGATTATTGCAGAATACTTAATATACAAAAGATTTAATGAATCAGAAGTGATTAGGTGTTAATTCACATAATGATCTAATCTCTTCAAATTTAGAGGCTTTTTTATTTACAAAATAGCCTTACTTTAGTTTTTGCAAGGCATCATTTCACTCCCTACATTATATATATTTTTATTTTATCTATATGTATTTATTTTATTGTTTGGCCCTTTTTAAAAAAAGTTATTTGATTTTAAAAAGTGTATTATAAGAATATATTAATCAAATAATTAATAAACTGTAAACAAAATTCTAGAGTGACCTCTTTTAACATTAAGAAGTGCAATTTATAAAAAAATGAAAACATTCTGGCTAGCCAAATGTGAGCTAAATCATAAGCTAATGTATGAGGTGATGTTTATTATAAATATGCTCTTCAAACACAGCCCATCAACTGTACATGCAAAATTGGATTTTTGTTTTATTTGAAAAATTGATTTTTCCAACATGCTACTTTGCATTGCATGCACCTGCTAACATCAGATTTGTTTTAGTTGGATGAATAGCACAGGACATCAAGCTCTGCCTTCACAGTGTTGGACAGATTAAGAAATGTAACAAATTTCCCATATTTAGCACAAAATTGCTGAGCAAGTTTATTTTTTCCAGAACTATGAACTAAAATCATCCCCTGATGTGTGAGAATGTCTTTTTTTAGTCTAGGTATGCTCTGAGCCTCTTACCTGAACTTCATGGTTAGGTTTGGCCTTCTTGGCTTTTGGTGGGCCACTGGAGAGTTGTGATAAAGAGGATGATGATGATGATGAAGAAGAATGTTGAAGTTCATTAGATCCTCCGAGCCGCTGTCCACCACCAGAGAAAGGCACAAAGTTACTGTGTGGGGGTGCGTTGGTGTGGGATGGTCCTGGTTGTTCATCATCTACTTGCGGTTCTGCTCTGGACTCCTGTAGCCCTTGAGTATTGCAATGCCTGATTTTAGGCCGCACAGCTTGTTCTTGGTGTTGAGGTGCCTCCACCACTTCCTGTTGGACAGGATGTGTTTGGCTTGTCTGAGGAGTAGATTCAGTGCTTTGAGAGGGTGGGCTAGGAGCACCAATGGAAATTGGGGCAGGTGGAGGCACAGCGGGCCTATCAGGAATTGCCGGGATAACAGCAGCTGATGCTCCACTCAGTGCCTCAAGATCTTCTTGAGGTGGCTGGGATGAGTGGGTCATGGCAACAGTGTCAGTTGGTGTGGCAGCGGTCTCCATGGGCTCACCTGGCCCAGGAGTGTTACTCCCTTTCACTACATACCTGAGAGGTAAAGAAAGGGAGAGTATTAAAGTAGTGATTTGGACAAAACTTACCCCAGACATACCAAGACATGATTTATATTCTTAGTTTTCTTCTGTAGTGTTACACTGAATGGAATTATAGCAGCCCATTTTAGATTTTCTTTTGTATTTTTGGTACTATGTGCATCTTTATTTTTAAATTTACAGTATTTTCTCCCCAACTTCCAATTCCACCAGTTAGCAAGGACTCCACGTCACATGATTCATCTTTCTGAACTGCCGCTATAGCAATGTCACTAGATATCTCAATACATTTGGAGGAGAATGTTAACTGCAGAAGAATGTCACTAGCATTTTGTTGAGTGACACAACAGAGGGGGGCAGACAAAGCAAAGCCAATTGAGTGTTAATCCCAATGCTTACAACCAGGTGCTGTATTTTTACAATTAAATTAGCTGTTCTACTGAAAGTAAAGCCAAGTTCATGTTCTTTTCTTTTAGAAACTCTCCTGGTATACAAGATTAGTATCACCCACAGAAAAAAGGTATTCTCAGTAATTCTATCAAGTCCAGAGACTGAATGCATTTCTATTAAAAGGCTTCCACTGCTAGCTTGTCACACAAGCCTGGTAGCTCCAGTGTAAAACTATAGAAGCAAACCGTTGTCTTGGATAATTGGGTAAAAAGTGCTGTAACATTACATGTTCACAGAAGGTTTATTAATATAACCAAATTATTTTAAATTACTGAAAAGGTGTCTGACCTCAGTATGGCACTGCCTCCCGTCAGCCCCAGGGATCTCAAAGTTGTCTTCTGAAGAGTTTCCTGTCCACTGATCTACAAAACACACACACGCGCGCACACACAGACACACACAGGCCTTATCACATCTTAAACACATCACCAGTGGGAGGGGAAGAGAAGGGGAAGAACGTAAGAGAAAAAGACAAGTAATTCTACCTCATCTCTCATGTATACACACACTGGTGTAGGTCCTGGCACTTCTAGTTCAGATATCCTGTTAAGAACAGAGCAATCAAAACAACTATGACATAGGGCACAAACACTTCCTTATGAACATATACGCTAATGCTGTGTTTACATGATGGTTTTAGACAGACGGCAGCAGATTACAATTCATCGTTTTCAATGGAACCAGATTGAAAAATTTACCACCACCAGAAGCAACGCTCTGCTGACAAAAACCATAAGAGTACAATATTCACAAATTTGTCTGAACCTTTTGTTTTTATTTAATTTTATTATTTTTTTAAAAGATAAATGGGCTGAACAGCTGTAGTTGAACATCCCATACATTTTCTACCTCAGAGAGTTCCATCATGTATATGTATTATTACACAGAAATGCAGGTCTTTAAATAAATATAAAGTATTTCTAGTTTAATCAATATATACATGCCTGTTAGGACAAAATACTGGTAAACTCATATTAAACTAACAGGAAGCAAAAGAAAACCTGTTTTTATTAAAACACACAGCAGAAATGAATGGGTGTTTGCTGACAGATGGATTACACTGAAAAATGCTATAGTACCACTTTTCAACCTCTCTTCACCCATCCGCATTAAAAAAAAAAACGGTCACTGTACCTTCAAAACAAGAGCATTATGTCTCTTCTGAATTGCGTTTTGGACTTACAGACCTTTAGTGAACTTTAGTGTAAAGAGGCAGAATTACAGTACTATAGGTTGAAGAGGTGGCTATATGAAAATGCACTGCCTGAAGCTATTTTCTACATACACACTTCAGTGACTGGGAAGTGTTAAATGCTACATTAAAAGCTTTCACTAAAAACAACAAGAACATTCTGATTTAGAAGAGCACTTTAACACATGCTGACAAACAAGTGGCCTCATTTATCATCTATAAATCAGAATGTGAGAGTGACTAAATGCATTCCAAATGCATATGTACATGCGTAAGGATGTTAAGCATGGCCCTTTTATTGATTATGACGTCTTTATGAGTAAGTCAGTGAGTAAGACTGTCAACCAGCAAATGTGTGATTGAGATTTCCCATGTGTGTCCTCCATTTGTAAAATGTAATATATTTTCGTTACACAACTGAAAGAGCTTGCTTCAATTATTCAGCCTCTGATCACTAGGTTTCTGAAAGTCTGGAAGCGTCCATGGAAAAAAATGAAGCCGTTATATCATGATGATAAGAAGCAGGCAGACAGAGAGTGGAAGACATGGGCTGGAGGCCAGTCTATCACAGCCAATAAGAGCAAGGCTTCAGAACAGGTGCCAAACCACCCAGTGGAGGGGGTGGAGTCTGATGAGAAAGACACTGTGGAATGACAGCAATGAGATGGAGAATGTGTGCGCGTGCGAGTGTGTGGGGTTTTAGCCCTGAACTGCTGGAAAAGACAAGCGGACAGTACTCAGTGTTCACACACATGGACCACCTCAAAATGTCATAAAAGGTTAGGCCTGTCACTGCGGACATTTTTTCCTATGATTAATTATCACACAAACAGTGAAATAAACTGAACATCTTTATTCACCGTAGCCTACAATTAGAACATATGTGCACTAGGCTAATAGTGTGGGCTAATAATATACATGCATAGAGTACTATGTAAAAGTTGAAACACTTATGAAAATTATATTTATATACTATTTATCCAAAGTTTTTTTGTGCGCAAAACATTTTTTTAAACTTTACATGGCTACTAAAGTACTTTAATGTAATTATTCCCACCAATAAACATACTATTGCTTACCAAGATATACTTAATATTATTAATAATGAGGACAACAACAGGCATCATCATATCAATCACCACACATTATAGCATCTGAATGTCTTATCTTGCACATTGTTTACTTCTTCCATAACTATTCATTTTCTTTACCTTTTCTTTTTTGTCTAACCATCATAATTTAGCCCTTGTCAAAGTCAGTCAGATTCTTATACTTGTTCAATTTGTCCTTTATCCAACACATCAAATATCCCACCTCTTGAGAGGTGCCACTGTATTGAGATAAACAATGTTATGGCTCCTCTATTAGCAATGGACAGCCAAAGTGAATCAGAGGAATCATAACACTTTAAAAGGCTTTCCAGACATTTGAGAGAGAAGTTTGGCCACAGAAGAGCTTGGCTGGAGAGGGAGACAGCCAGGATAGACTGAGTTGAGAATGAGCTTAGCCAGTTCAGGCAGGGATTTGTTTGATTTTGACTTTTTTGTTTGCACCATGTTCAATTAAAGTTGGCCTTACACCTATACCGGTCTGTGTATGTCTGGGGTTCCAGGCAGTGTGTGTGCGCCAGTTCTTCTCCACGTCAGTATGCTTTATATACACACAGTTGTGTTCATAAATTTAAATACCTTGAATTGATCATTTCTTGGCCATTTGTCAGAGAATATGAATGATAACACACACTTTTCTTTCACTCATGGTTAGTGATTGGCTGAAGCAATTTATTTTCAAACAAATGTGTTACTTTTTTTAAATAATGACAACAGAAATTCCACAAATGACCCTGGTCAAAGGTTTACATACCCTTATAATTGGGCCTGATAACATGCAAACTAGTTGGAAAGGTAGTGGAACTCTAGAAAACAGGAAATGGATATAAGAAAATATCAAAGGAATTGAGAATGTCAATCAGCAGTGTTCAAACTCTAATTAAGAAGTGGAAAATTAGGGGTTCTGTTGAAACCAAACCACGGTCAGACCAACTAAAATACCAGGAAAATTGTTTGGGAGGCTAAGAAAAACCCACAATAGTGGGAGTGATGTTTCACATTCCTACTGTGAAACACGGTGGTGGATCGCTGATGTTATGGGGATGTGTGAGCTATAAAGGCACAGGAAATTTAGTCAGAATTGATGGCAAGATGAATGCAGAAGTTTATTTAAAATACTGGAGGAAAATTTGCAAAGGAAGCTGCACGTGGGACGTACTTGGACATTGCAACATGACAATGATCCATAACACAAGACCAAGTCGAACTGTCATTGGCTCCAGCAACATAAAGTGAAGGATCTGGAGTGGCCATCTAAGTCTCCTGACCTCAATATCAGCGAGCCACTCGGGGAGACCTCAGATGTGCAGTTCGTGTAAGACAGCCCAAGAATTTACTGGAACATCAAGCGGTCATTGATGTTAAAGTGGTTAATACACAGTATTAAGAAATGGGGTATGTAAACTTTTGATCAGGGTCATTTGGGTAGTTTGTGTTGTGATTTTAAAAGAGTAAACACAGTTGACTGATAATAAATGGCTTCAGACAACCACTAACCATCAGTGAAAGATAAGTTTGTGTTATCATTCATATTCTCTGACAATTGGTTAAGAAATCAATTCTGTGAGGGTATGTAAACTTGAATACAACTGTATACATATATCAAATATATATATATATATATATATATATCTTTATTCGCAATTAAAATAAAAATCACAGAGGTGTAGCACATTAAGGGCAAATGATCAGAACATCGTTACTCAGCATTTTGAAGGTTTGCCCTATTCGAACAATCAGACATTTAGTTATTTAGTTTGGTGGGCTCTTGACTGTTGAGGTGAGAGTGAACTTCATGATGAGATCAAAAAAGCTGAGGCCTTCAGAAAGAAGATTGCAGCATCTTAATAGTCTGGCATGGGATTTAAAAAGATCTCAAAAGAATTTGCAATCATGTCTGGAAAACACAAGTCTACAAGTGGAGAACTTCCTAAAGAACTGCCAACATGCCCAGATCTGGCTGTCCAAGCAAGTTCACCCTGGGAGCAGACCGCAAGATGCTAAAAGAAGTTTCCAAAAACCCTCAAATGCCATCATGTGATATACAGCAGGCTCTCGTTACTGTTGATGTGAAAGTACATGCATCTACAATCAAAAAGAGACTGCACAACTTTAACTTGCATTGGAGGTGTTCAGAGAGGAAACCTTTGCTCTCCAAGAGAAACATCCAAGGGAGAACATATACAAGGACCAGGGGTCTCATTTATAACCGTTGCATGTACACCTCTTTCTATGCAAACGTTGTGATCTATACAAGGTAGAATGAAGAAACACTCAACCATGTGTGCAAACATTTTGGACTGTGTGAGCCATTCCTTGTGCTAGTGAGCCATACACCATACATTTAATTTCACTTATTCAGTCACACATTTATAATAGTGAATAAATATATCAGTAAAATATATAATCTAACTCAAATCTTAACTTAATCTAAACTGTTAATCTCTGTGCTGGAGTGATGTGCTGAACTGGGTCTAATGTTAGAGAGTCCAGCCCGATGGAACTGTGCAAACGCGGTACAAATACAGGTACTGATGACCTTGGGCTTCCTCTCAACTGGCTTTTACTCAACTGTGGCAGGATTCAGCTGACAGGTATAGGTTATAATTAACAGTAAAACTATTCATTTGTTCTAAAGCTTATTTAGGAAATACAAGTAGAATTTAAATTTTTGTCTTGTTTAACCGTACATCTAAAGACAGTCTGCAACAATGTCCACTTGCCCAAATGTAATCCGCTACACTCATATTGCAATAAGGGCTCCAAATTAATAATTATGAATATTCATATGCATGAGGTAATTTGTATTTACCATAATTACTTGAATGTGGGCATGTAGGGGCAGAGTATTTGCCAAATCCACGTGGGTAGAATCCCTGGTAGAGTGAGATTTATAAAATTTGCTTGCAGGTGTGCGCATGCATGTTTTAAGAAATCTGACTTTTTTGTCTTTTGATCACATGTACACTTTTAGTATGAGTTCTACACAAAGTACTATAAATGAGACCCCAGGACAGGCTTAATGTTCATTCCACAAATGAGTCTAAAATTTAATTATCTGGACACCAGAATAAAGGACATTCCAAGAAAAGAACCTCCAACTGTGAAGCATGAATTCACCATGAATTCTACCGTGTATCAGATGGTGCTTGAGGAACAAGGCAATCTGTAAGAACATTAAACTGGACCCTGAAATATGACAATGGCTGAAAACTAAGAAGTGGAGAGTCCTGCAGTGGTTGAGTCAAAGCTTAAATCCCCTGGCTGGACATACAAAAAACCCTCAAACATCTCACAGCTAAAAGAATTCTGCATTGAAAGTAGGGCAAACATTCATCAGACCTGTGTCAGACACTGGTAGATGGCTACTCACTGCAGTTATTTCTGCCAAAATCATTAGCTATTAAGGGGCAGTGTATCCTAACTTTTTCCTCAGTTATAATACATGTTTTATTGATACATTTTGTTAAATAGATAAATCAAGGTTATTTTTTGTTGTTTAATTGCAATTAAATAACTTTATGTTCCAGTGTGTGAACTAGGGCTGTCCCCGACTATGAGTTTTCAAAGTCGAATCAGAATTTTCAAATCTTTCTATAGTCGACCGATGGTCGAATCATCTGTGTGTGTGTGTGTGTGTGTGAATGGGTTGGGAGGGGCACGACAGCAGGAGGGTAAAACTATTTTTAATTTTATTTTACACACTGCACACAGCAACAACTTTTAATAAAGCGGCCAAAACTTATTTAGGTTTAAATAAAAAAACACCCACACCGACCCGGCCAGCTTTTCTCGCCACCGTCACGGCGGGGAGCGCGATCACCTCGCGCCCCTCTCCTCCGTCCCAATGGTACAGCCGGCGCGACACCACGTGGCCTCCG
>JBBIGC010180192.1:0-14684 GCA_037576955.1 Lepidarchus adonis
GGAGGAGCGAGGAGTTTTCTGAACGGGCGGAGGAGCGAGGAGTTTTCTGAACGGGCGGAGGAGCGAGGAGTTTTCTGAACGGGCGGAGGAGCGAGGAGTTTTCTGGACGGGAGGGGGAGGTCGGAGTTTTCTGGATGGGCGGAGGAGGGAGGAGTTTTCTGGATGGGCGGAGGAGGGAGGAGTTTTCTGGATGGGCGGAGGAGGGAGGAGTTTTCTGGATGTGCGGAGGAGGGAGGAGTTTTCTGGAAGGGAGTTTTCTTAAGACCTAGCAATAGCACTTACAGCAGGACTGAATGGTATTACCACACATGACTCTAAAACCATGTATTTATTACGCAACAGGGTCCTGTCATGGATTTACTCACACAGTGTACTCAGTTTTAAATGTTTATTCATTTCATTTTTTATTTTCTATTAAATATAGCTGGCACATAATACTTGGCCACATTAAAAATGTACTGATCACCAGTCACTTTCATTGCAGACGTCTTGATAATGGGCTTCATCCATCTGAAATAAATAAAGTGGTAAATATATAAAGAAAGTGCAACGGTATTAAAATGTATTATATTCTTGATGAATTAGCTTAGTTGCTAGTTCACAATTAGAATGTTTAAACATGGTTTCTGCAGGTAATTTAAGGCATAATTTGCAGTCAGAATACGAAACTTCTAGAACTAATAGAAAAGTTATAAAATTACCCTCATTCAGGGTCAAGGGCTTGTGGAGTGATTCAAGGACTTGACCATTTGAATAGATGTTTGGGGGTTGGTCAGCTAGCCCGAGATCTGGATAGAGCTCAAGACCAGGTGTGGAAACTCTAGCTTCAGTTTATTGCCAAATACATGATTATCGTTAGGCTATAATAATGTTGAGCATTGTAAGTGGATTTATTTAAGTTCATGTTCCTTGCTCATTCCTGGCAACTCATATTTATTATGTATTTTCTAATTTATACATAATACATACATTATTCTACATTATAATTACAATATTTGGTATTATAATCTGTGTGTCTCAGAGCTTTGTGTTGATTGCCATTCAGTGGTTTTATATTAAAGAGTTGACATCCACCGACACTATAAAATTAACCTTTATTGTAATTTTTCCGTGATGTACCTCATGATTTAATGAGGCTCCAATCTGTAGTTAAATTGCAACTAAAGAGACATATATTCCAAAGTTTAAAACTCGAGGAAATCAAAGGGAATATACAAGCTACTCTTACAAGAACTAATTTTTGCATGACCCTTTTCAACCACACACACATTAAAAGCAGAAACACGGTTCATTCATGTACAGCATTTTGTGATTTTTACCACATATATTATAATACATATAATATGTATTAGTCTATAATTGTAGGACAATAACATTTAACAGGCAGAATACATCATAAGTGGCTCAAAAGAATTAACACATGCATTGTTAAAACATTTTCAGCAGCCACATGAAACCTCACCTTATCATGGCTCCACGTGAACTTTTGTCTACAGAACAGGAAAAAAACAAAGCAAACCAAAGTGAGAACTTCAGCTAACAGGAGACATCTTGCACCAATCTTTAGGAATGCAGCAGCCATTACCCAGAAACACCTTCAGGAAGCTCTTTGGTCATAGTGAATGTCAGATCTTCATACACCACCACAGCCTTCAGCCCTTCTGGGTCCTCCACACACTGGAATGGGCACTAATGATAAAGAAAATTACTGATGTGTTTGTGTGTGTGAGTACCTAATACCCAAGACAGTATATACAGTATCTCACCAAAGTGCATACACCCCTCACATTTTTGTAAATATTTTATTATATCTTTTCATGGAACAACTCTGAAGATATGACACTTTGACACAATGTAAAATAGTCAATGTACAGCTTGTGTAACAGTGTAAATTTGTGGTTTCCTCAAAATAACTCAACACAGCCAATAATGTCTAAACTGCTGGCAACCAAAGTGAGTGCACCCCTAAGAAAATTTTTTCAAATTGTTAATATTTTGTGTGGGCATCAATGTCTTAACTCTCTTGGGCATGGAGTTCACTAGAGCTTCACAGGTTGCCAACGGAATCCTGTTATGAGACCTTGTGCTCCTCCACCTTCCGTTTGAGGATGTCCCATGGATGCCCAGTCCAGCACCTTTACTCTCAGTTTCTTTAGCAACACATTGGTTGTCTTGGAGGTGAATTTGGGGTTGTTATATTGAAATACTGCCCTGCTGCCCAAATTCCGAGGGAAGGGGATTATGTTCTGCTTCAGTATATCACAGTACATGTTGGCATTCATGGTTCCCTCAATGAACTGTAGCTCCCCAGTGCTGGCAGCACTCGTACGTTTATTTTCAAAAGGTACTTAACTTCTTTGGTGGACCATGGCGAGGCCTGTTCTCAGTGGAACCTGTCCTGTTAAACCACTGTATGGTCTTGTCCACTGTGCTGCAGTTTCAGGGTGTTGACCATCTTCTTATAATTAAGGCCATCTTTATGTAGACCAACAATTATTTTTTTTAAACACTAAGAGAGCCGTTTACCATCAAGTGTTATGTTGAACTTCCAGTGACCAGTATGAGAGTGTGTGTGAGAGTGATAACACCAAATTTAACACACCTGCACCCCACTCATACCTGTGACATTGCAACACTAAGTCACATGACAATGGGGAGGGACAATGAGTAATTGGGCACAATTTGGACATTTTCACTTAGGGTTGTACTCACTTGTTCCAGTGGATTAGACATTAATGTGTGTTGAATTGTTTTGTGGGGACAGCGAATTTACACCGACTACATTGTATCAAAGCGTCATATCTTCAGTGCCATGTTGAAACAATAAAATATTAGCAAAAATGTGGGAGGTGTGTTCACTTGTGAGATGGTGTATATATGTAGATAGATAGATTTATAACATGCTTCAACTAAAGTACCAATACAATAGCATTATAAAATCCCAAAGATTTCAATCAGGGGTGTGAAGGCATTGGGGCACAATACCTTATCTCCCACCATCTTGCTTCTAGAATAATCATTCCCCTGATTAAAAAAAGATTTAATTAATTAGTCTCAGAGATGTTTCCATACAAAATGCATAATATAATAAAAATTAACTTACAGTAGCAGAATAATCCAATCAACATATCGACATTATTCCAGTAGCAGTTACTAAACAGTTATGTCCAGTTTTACAATGATGGTACCTTTCGTTTTACAGGAATAATCATTGCTCTTAAAAAGATGCCCAAGATTTTGGCAGAAGTGCAAAAAGTACACATTACAGCATTTTATTACTGCAATTAAAAAGCTGATCATAAATTTTCAGACAAAGAATGTGGATTAGCATGTTACTAGCATCTGGCTAATACATCGTCTCATCAGAGTAAGAGCAATTCAATCAGAGCAAGAATGTAAATTTACATTTTCTACTCTAGAGTAACACAAACACTTCAAAATTGCAAAGTTAGAACTCAGATAGTCTTCTGGTTACTGATTTTAATGGGAAATAAGATCTTAACATGCACACAGAACTGCAGGACTAGGCCTAAGGGAACAGACGTTTTATAAATAAGCAAAAAATCTTATATCTAGTTTATACCTATTTAACTGACAGTAAAATTGCAATAATTAGTATTCAGTATCAGTGTAACAAATACACTATTTAGATACTTTATGGTCAATGCATCAAAGCTTGACAATGGTTCTTGCTGATGATCATCGTAACAGACATAACCCAGAGTGTTAAGACAGACTACACGAAAAATGTAAATTGAAATGGGCATTAATGTTACATTACAAAGAAAAAAAACATATTAATGTATAAATTTGATAATTTTTAAGAATGGCCTACCATCGTGACTGTATAAAAACACCAACAAGAAGTAAACCACCATGAGACAAC
Source organism: Lepidarchus adonis (assembly GCA_037576955.1). Classification (NCBI taxonomy): domain Eukaryota; kingdom Metazoa; phylum Chordata; class Actinopteri; order Characiformes; family Lepidarchidae; genus Lepidarchus; species Lepidarchus adonis. Next base: position 3,887 of record JBBIGC010180192.1, read on the forward strand.
ACCCCAGCACTAAATGAAACGGAAATGCAAACTACAAGGTCTGAGAGCGCCATCTGCCAAAATCCTCCATCTTACAATTAATATAACCAACAATTTTCGAAATTCTTGAGAATTGCAAAATTGTAAAAAAAATTCAATGTTTTATTTAATTTCTAGAACGCATTTTCAGTCTACAATTTTCAAATGTACTAATGAAATATAGTTAAGCTAATTCAGCTGATACACAAACCAAGATTCCTGCTCTCCTGTCAAAATTATTCATTAAATTTGTAGTACAAAACTTACCTGTTCTCTTGAGCCATCTTAAAATCTGATCAGCAAGACCTGACACACAAACTTAAAAATCTTCAGTCTATCATTTGGCCTTCAGATGCATTTGTGTGTTAGTCCTTTCCTTTAAGAAGCTGCATATACATATTAAAAGTCCCCAAAAGAAGAAAATAAAACAAATTACTTTTAACAACATAATAAACGATCCATTAGCAAGAACACTGACTTCCAGCCAGAGATTTACTCTACCACACTTATGTGCACCACCCTACAAAACCACAACTATGCAAAAGAGTGCAGAATGCAAATGAAGAAAGGATGTTCTAATGCATTCTGTGTGTTCTCAGCAACAGTGATTATTTTACTAGCTTATGCCATTATATATACATTATATATATAATGTATAAGACAAAAAAAAACCTGAAAATCAAATGTTTGTAGTATTTTATTAATAATATATGGAGACAAAAAATAGAAAACAACATTTTTACAGAATAACCCCCAACCACAGTCTCACACACATTTCAGTTATTTGTACTCTCTTCAGGTTTTTCTCCACTTGGTTTGAATGTTTTTCTGAAGAAAAAAAGAAAGGCAGACATGTCAGAATTTAATCATAACTTATATTACACTTATTATTTCACTGGAATAATGCATCAGCAATAACTAATTATGAAGTAAAACAAAAACTTACTAAAATGTTAACATAGAAAACTTTTTTGCAGTCAGATGTTAGTCTACAAAGCCATTGATCAGTGCCTCCACAACATGTCCACATGACCAAATGTATCATAGAGAAACGGTGTAGCTGTGAAGACAGAGTTGTACCTTTGCCCCTTGCCAGGTTTCTTTTTCAGGAGAATGGGAGGCATTGTGCAAATTGTTGACCTACTTGGTGGTTTCTTCTCAAGTTGCCTTTTTACTTTCCTGTAGAACATTATGTAAAATTATAGAAACTTCATCCATTTTAGCCACAATATTCACTTCTCTTTAGAAACAACATTTAAGAGAAGAGATACCAGACTTGGTTTTTGCCATTCTGAATTGACAGTTCAATGGAAAAAAAACAAGTTGCAGGTCCCAACCCTCAAAAAAACATGACTGAATTTACCTTTGTATTTTCTTGAAACCAATCATGTAATCAGGCACAGGACATCCAGCTTGTTTTATCACTGTGGCAATGCTAAGGGTAACAACAGAGATGGAACATACAGATAAGGCAGACTGCAAACATTCAATCCTAAATCAATCCTAAATATATGGAAAATTAATGGAGGTATATGGAAAATTAAACTGTGCTAGTATGAGTCATACTGATACCTGCGAAGGAGAGGTTTGTCAGCTTCTGTGAAAAATGTAACGGCTTTACCCTTGTGGCCGGCTCTGCCAGTGCGGCCTGCAGAAGGATGAGGTCAAAAAGAAGAATAAAGTTAAGTCCTTTTCCAAAAGACAAAAAGTCCTTAAACCAGACTGTATTTCTAATACAGGGGGTCCTAAACCTAAACAATTTGTGCTTGAAAGTCATGTCATTTTTTTTTCAATGCACATATTTACTGTTATATTCGGTAGTAGAATGCAGTTGAATGCCTATTAAATGCCTAATGGTAATACTGTGTGTGTAGGGATGGGAGAACGAGGGGGCTGTGCTGTACTCTGCTAATTACCTGGGGACTATTACAAGGTCTGACTGTTGTTATTGCTAAGATGTTTATGTTTTATTCAGCGTTAGTGGTAATGTGTGTTGGTGGGTGAGATGGGGGGGGTTAATGGTGCACTGTGCTAAGGCACAATCAGTGTGGTCTCCTCTCCAATGTGTTTACTGCTGTGGTGTATGATGAAGCCATTAAAAAAAGCCATTAAACATTTCTATCTGGAGCAATGTTTCCTAAAGCTGTAAAACGAGAGCGTTCATGCATGTTGCTGCTGTTAACGAAGCACAGGGCTGTCCAATAAAGCATCTGCAGCATCATTACATGCAGAAGTTTCAAAATTCAAGTTACGTCACGTTTGGAGGAACAGAACCCCAACGTAACTCGAGGACCCCTGTATACTGCAATTGCTACAAAAAAAACTACATTGTACTTCAATTTGTCCAGACTGACCAATCCGATGGATGTACTCCACAGCGCTGGTGGGAAAGTCATAGTTGATGACCAAATTAACTCCTTTGAAGTCGATACCACGGGCCATTAGAGCTGTGCAGATTAGCACCCAGATGTTACCAGAGCGGAAACTGCTTACCACATTATCCCTCTGAACATAGAGTGAAACAGAAGTTGTTATTCTATACTTTAATACTAAAAAAACATTCATTAAAAGGCAGATTCATGACTAGACAATAAGCTGTAGAAATATATTAAACTATAAAACAAGACATTACAATTCCACACCAGAATACGGTGTTATGGTCAAAAACTATAAATTCGCTACCAATAATTAGTGGTAATCACACATTACTGTTCAAGCCTGCTGTAAATACATGATTAAAACACACAGGATCATAATTTAAGCAAAATATCTCAACACAGCATCCATATTAAGCCTGTTTTTCATTTTAGAAAATACTGTTAGCATTTTATATTATTTAATCTACCTATTATTTTCACAAACTTGTGTATTGTCCTTTATTTTTTTTACAAACCTGTTGTTGAGTGCGCTCAGCATGGATAACGTCCACATTAATGCCCTCATACACCAACTCATGAAACAACTCTCTGGCCCGTTCAATGGACTGTACAAACACCAGCATGGGTGGCATAAATCCCTGCAAAAAAGTAAAGAGTTAAAGAAGGCTGGAACCCAAAATCTTAATCAGTCTTAAGCTAATCATTGTACACTAACTGCCAAATGTACGTGGACAGCCAACCATCAAATACTTTTCAAGTTAAGTCAAGTTTATTTATACAGTGCTTTTTACAACTGACGTGGTCACAAAGCAGCTTTACAGAGTTTATAGAATCCGGGTCCGAGCCCCAATGAGCCAAAGGCAACAGAAGCAAGAAAAAACTTCCTAATTATAGGAAGAAACCTTGAAAGGAATAAAGGCTCAGAAGGGGAACCCATCCTCCTCTGGTCAACACTGGAGAAAAATATGAACAAATAAGAGTTCAATATGAAGAGGCAACTGCAGTTCCTTAGGTGAGAACAAGTAACTTTCTGTCCATGTGCTCTGATCAGCAGGCGTAAGGGGATAAATCACAGATGATCTCCCTCCTCATGATCCGGGCAGCAGAGTGAGACAGGATCGCTGGAACTTTAATGTCTGTTAAACAAATTATTCCAAATTTGGAGACATAAATTCAGTGCACCCTTTGCTATGTCCACGTCCATTCAGCCACAAGAACATTAGTGAAGTCGGGTACTGATGTTGGGTGATAAGGCCTGGTGATATAAGGGCTGAGATCAGGATTCTATCCAGACATATCCACATTTATTTTAAGTTCCTCACCTTGTGTAGAGGAGTATAGTCATGCTGGTACACTAAACACACAACTAAAGGGCTGTGTGTTCAACAGTTTAAATAGTCAAATGGAAAAGATGAGCAAACCACCCCTACTTCAATCTTCACTTCTTTCTACAAGAAAGAGATATTAGCGTGGTTCTTTATCAGCTCTCTCACTGTGTGGTATGGGAACTGCCCCATCTCTTAACCTTATAAACCCTGTATTATACTAACAGGGGACGGAGACCCATTGACTTGGAAGGCTATTCCTCAAACTTTTGCCACAAACTCGAAAGTGCAAAATATTGTGAAATGGCATTGTATTATATCAGTGGTCTCCAAACTTTTTCGCACCACGGACCGGTTTAATGTCAGACAATATTTTTGCTGACCGTCATTTAAGGTGTCACGGATAAAAACAACAAAATAAAATGATACGACCAACAAAAAAAAACTGGTATTTTGTAAATATAATAATATACGTGAATCCACTGTGTAATTATGTAACTTTATTAGCAGCCTCTTCCTGAAATGCGCTAACAACGATCAGAGTAACTTCCTTCTCTGCCCCTAGGGCTCTGGTCGCTATGGTAACGTGTAAACGTTGCTTTCAGAATAAGTTTTCAGTGCTGTTGTGGCGATCTCAGGGTTTTCTGCCATGACTTTCATCCAAAATTTCGGCAAAGTTGATATCTCAAACATAATTGAATGCTACGGATTGAGAATGTTTTTTGTTTATTTTTTTGTTTTAATTTTTTGTACGGCCCGGTTTAAAATGCTCCACAGCCCAGTACCGGTTGGGGACCATTGTATAATATAATCTTTCAAGTGTCCCAAACCATAAAAAAAATTGTTCTTTCTTCACCAAACATTATAAATTACACTTTCCAATCAAACCCACAATCATCCATTAGACTGCAAGGCAAAAAAGCATGATAGCACAAGACCAAAGAGTCTAGGGGTATGTTTCACATCACTCCAGCTGACATTTGGCACTGCACATACAGATCTTGCACTAGTAACTGCCTGGTCATATAATCCAGAGTGTGAGTAAAATTCTACGAGCAAGCCTTTTCTTGTGTACATGTATTAATAGTAATTTTCATTTTCTTTGGGTTTATTTCCAAATTCCACCAACCTTTTTAATCAAATCCCTCATTGCAAGCAGCTTGCCATTTTCTGCTCCTACAAACAGAAGCTCCTGCTCTACTGTCTCTGCTGCAGAGTTCCTACAGACAGAAAGAACACGGTCAAAAAAAAGCAATAAAATCACAATAGTTCCTTTACTGCTAATACAATAAAAATGACAATTTTAAAAAGCTTCAACACAAGTTATTCTACACTGTTCAAAAGTACCAACATGGAGATTCTGTACAAAATGACAATCCTATGTACTTTGGGAAAAAGCCACAGTGGAAAGAAGATGACTTATATGATAAGTGTCATAAATTAAGCTACAATTCAATTTTACTATAATCAATTAATGTATGAACTATTATTCAATTAACAGTTAACTAATCAAACTGTTTAGTTTAGTTAACTTCTGCCCATCACATCACTGCCATTCAAAGTTTCATCTGTGCAAAAAGCCATTTCTTATTTTAAGGAAGACAAAATAAAAGCAATATCTACCACATTTCTTTAGCATGACTGTGATTATGTGCATTCCATACATAATCCTTACAGAGTGCTTTCTCTTCTTTCTCTTACTTTTTTTTCATAATTAACAGACAATCAACATTGACAACTAATATCACAAGAAATCAATACTGAAAAACAGACGCTATTTCAAATATGGGAATCAAATCAAGATTTTTTTACATATAAAATAAGTTAAATATAACATGTGAAACTTCTGAATGATACTGAAGTGTGAACAAACAAAACAGACCACTAATTTAAATAATAAAAACAGTTATACCTGGGGCCAATATTAACAGAGACCAGGTTATCCAGATTGAGTTTACACCACTGCTCAACTTCTGTGGTGAATGTAGCACTAAAGAATGCTCTGCGAATATTGGGACAAGAGCAGGCCAAGAAGATGGTGGCCAACTGATCCCTGAAGCCAGTTTTGCCGTCTTCAAAAAGCTTATCAGACTCATCCACCACCAGCCACTCCACACTACACAAATAAAAAGAGAGAACAGTAATGTTGATACAGATAATAAATACAGTGTGCATAAAAATCAAGAGCTGCAAGATCATATTTAGCCATGTTATTGATCAGATCTTTTTGTACAGACTAGGCTCAGCCCATCTTTAATCTAAACCATGGAAATTAGGCTCACCTGCTTAGATCAACAGCTGGTGGGTCCTGGTTGAGCAGGTAGATGAGCCGATTAGGCGTAGTCACCAGTATGTCTGAGAAAGAAAGATTACACGTGTCACACAAACAATTACTGCATATCAGAACTGAGTGCAATATGGGGTAGTGACTTACCAAACTTCTTAGCTGACTTAGGACCATATTTTTTGGCTGCATCCACACCTTTGTTAATCATGTGAACTCTGAAGCCCAGTCCTTCCGATAGCTTCAACAACTCTCTGTGTGTCTGATTCAAGATTCAAGATGTTTGTCACACACGTACAACAAGACTAATAAAAATAATTATATAAACTATAATTAAAGATGAATTAGCCTTAAAACTTAACACTAAACTAAAACATAAACTAGGTTAACACACACAGGTAGAAAAGGTAGATAGATAAGAGATTGAGAAATTAAGCAAGCTATAATGCAAGCAGTTAGAAGAAAAAATGGTCCAGAAGAACCAGAGGTGCAAACATGAATAATACTGTTGTCAGAACAGCAGAAGCTGAAAATAAGCACACAGTCAAATAGAGTGACTGAAAACGTTATCAGTAACTAGAAGCAGTTAAACTGAAGTGTACTGTATGTGAAGAAATCTCACCTGGCTAGCTAACTCTCTGGTTGGGGCTACGATTAAGGCCCTAAAGCCCTTGTTGAGTGGCTGACGGAGATGGGCCAACAAGGGCAAGCAGAAAGCCATGGTTTTACCAGAGCCAGTAGGGGCACATGCCAGGATCTCTCGCCTCTAAATAAAGAGAACATGCAAAGACATAGTATATTTATCTGTAGCTGCATTTTAAAACGGCTCATTTCAGCAAAAAGTCTTGTAATTTAATTCAGTAATAATAATAATAATAATTTGAATTTATATAGCGCCTTTCACAAAATCAGGGTCCCTTTACATTGCAAAAAATAAATCAAAACCAAAAATAAAATTGAAACAGTTTAGACACAAAACAGAGACAAACAAACAGCAGAAAAGGAAATTAAGAGAGAGTGGTGGAATAGCACAGGTTGAATAGATGTGTTTTCAAATGAGATTTGAAGAGGGACAGAGAGAACATGAGGCGCAGTAACAAATCCTAAGCACTTTTACTTCATACACCAATTTATACAGAACACACAAACATCAAAAAACATTTATTTACATTGGCACATTGGAAAAAATAACCTACATGCATCATGAGTGGTATGGCCTGCATCTGAATGGGTGTTGGGGTTTGGAAACCTGCTCCTTTGATGTTCTGAATGATCCTTGTGTCAAGCTCATATTCCTTTTGAAGCTCTTCAAATGTGCTAACAGGATCTGGAATATCTGTGCCATGCACGTTTATCCTGTTGCTGTGTCTGATCCGATTAACCTGAAATCAGAATTCAGTAAAGATCAACACTCAGGTTCATCGTGTCAAAAGAAAAAAGGTTTTTTTCCAATGTGAATGAACTGTTTATACAAAGATTGCATTAAATATATTGTTAAAGACAATTTACTACAACTTTTTATTAATTATTAATAACACAAATGTCATAATGCCAGGTCTCTTTGTACTTTCTCATGGTGAAGCTGTTTTAGTCTCTTCATTGAGGGCTTGTCTTTCGCCTTCGTCTTAGGCTCTTCTGCCTTCTTGTCTTGTGATGACATCCATTGAATCCCACCCCTTTCCATCTCTCCCTCATCAGCATCACCAGTTTCATTCTCTGCATCTAAGTAGCAAAAGATAAGAGTGAGGTAAATGTAAGAAAGAAAACATGGTTGATAGTTTAATATATGGAAATACAGGTTTAATTAGTTAATTAGTTAATAATCTACAGCAGCATAACAGACATTGTAAATAAGAAAGTGTGCTGTAAGTACTGTAAAACTGTTCCTGTATGGACAATCAAAAGGACTGGTTCCTACCATTAGTTTCCTTCTTTCTTCCTTTCCTTTTCTTCTTTGAGTTGCTAAAGGATTCATCCACATTGCTACATTTTCGTTTTTCTGTGACAGCAGCCTGTTCTTCTACCTCTTCCTCTTTCTCATCATCAGTGTTAACAGCTGTCTCTTCTTGGGTGTTGCGTCCAAAGAAGAAAATTCCATCCAAAGGTTTAGAAACATCTTTGTTTTGAGACTTCACTACCTGTAAAACAGTGGAAATGACAGGAACAGAGAAAAAGGCTTCGAATTTTGAATTTAAATTTTTTTCTATTGGAAATAAAATAAATTAGAAACACTACGAGCACCATTCTGTTTAGATATACATTGCACAATTCACAGGGTTGATCTTTCCCTATTTAAATCCATCTACAGATTCAGGTTCCCCTATACGGTTTCGGCCCAAAGTTGTGCACCGTTGGTTTATATACAGATGGACAAATTTGATGGCACCCATAAATACATACCGTACTACATCTAATAATAGCTTGACTCTTATTGACGCATTTCCAATAAACGTCGGGTATGAAGAGATGTCGCAACAAATAGACGCCTGGTCTCCAATAGTAGCCGGGTACAACCCCCCACCACCTCAACCACACACAACCCAACTTTCACAGGCTCACGTTTTCGAGCTTTCACTTTCTACCTCCATGTTGAATGTAATCGCTAAAAGGTATGAAACAGCTTAAAACAAACATCTGATTTCTGAAGACAGTTATATAAGTGTAACACGCTTAATTACTCATTTCTGAATCCGAATAATTTTCTGAATAATCGCTGGGGCTACTATTGGAAGATACACGATATTCAACTAAATTGATCATCAAAATCGATTTTGGTGCATAGGGAATAAACAATAAGGGATGGCAAACTTTTGTCAGTTTCAAGTTAGTTCAGAGATTGTTGTTTTTTGTAGAAGGGTATCAACAAATTTGTCCATGTCTGTATGTAAACATGCTAAGCCCACCTACATGGAGACTGTATTGGTAGGTTCTCACCCTGACCTCTTAAAAATGATCATCTTACACAGTAAACAGAAGTATTATAATTCTAATGGTACCAGTATGGTTATCATTCATTACAATAAAAAAGTATTTTATAATGACTAACCATCCAGTCCCTGGTACAGACAAATGTAAATGGATCAGTTCAGTTACAGATCACACATAACTGGGAATACATTTTCCGTGTTGCAGTTTGCAAATATATACGTGCATATTGAATATGTACACATTTGTTATGCAATATTCATTCACGTGTGTGTGTGTGTGTGTGTGTGTGTGTGTGTGTGTGTATTTTAGTATCTGATAAACATAAGTCCTACAACGTGACGATTTACTTCACCTAGCAGGGAAGCTAGGTCACTGACTTATCTGTCTCGTGAAATTACACATAATCTTTATTAAATAAAAACACTTTTAACTGAGAATTCACTGAACATCTATGCGACAATCATGCTAACACAGATGCTAACAGAAGCTAACTGGCCAACTGTAAGCACATGTTAGCCATGGATGACTTTGCTTATATTTTTATGAAAACTACCATTAAGAAAACATATACAAACAAAAAGATATACAGTTATCACCTTAAACCTTTTCGCATCCTTGCCAAACCGTTTGAAATCAAACCTTGCTCCAGCTCCAAGCTTCTTAAACAAGTCCACCGTGTCCATTGAGTCAAGGCGCAGATGGATAAAGAGGCCTAACTAATCGATTCCACATCGTCGTTCCTGACTCGGCGGTTGATTATTACATGCTTTACCCCTGTTGACCACGTGGATGCGCTGCTTCTTTTTAAAGCATTGCGGAGCTGTCATAAGAGTAGAGCACAGGAATGGATTCGCGAAGGGCTTGTGGATTATGTGAAATTTAATCGAGTACAATGATTCTCTAGTTTATTGTCTGTATCAACACAACTCGTCCACTTTATGAGCTTGTTATGGCCAATTATGATGCCTATTCTCTATTATCTTTCTCGCGCTCTCTCTCCCGACGTGTGAGTACACCTCCGATCCAGTAGGTGGAGCTCCGCTGATTGGGCGTCGGCCAGGATTGGAGGTGTACTCACACAGAGAGGAAGAGAGAGAGAGACTGCAATAAAAAGAGTAGGCCATAACACAGCTTTGCTAAAAATACAGGAACACTGTGTAGTTTCCAGTTATAGGTCTGTCTGTTTTCTCTGGCAAGGCAAAGTTATTCCAATTTAGGACAAAGTTCATTCAAAGAGCCCAGCACTAACAGGAAGCCCTTAGAGAACAAGACTTGAAAATAACAATTATCTAACATTTACACACAATGGTACAATGTGTTAGTTAACATTTCTAGTGGGGCCCCTGTCCTTTATTTCAGAACTGTGATTTATCCTGTGCAACACACACAGCCAACACCGTGTCAGGTTCAACGATGTGCTGGGAAAGAACTGCCAGCCAAACACATCTAAAAAAAAACTTTAAAATTCCTTATATTCCTTTCAGTGAAATCCATACAGATCCATTACACATAGCGTGAAATATGTCAAGCCTTTATTTCTTGGAATTTCTTGAATGATTATGGCTTACAGATAATAAAACACAAAATTCACTCTCTCATAAAAATTAAAATACTGTAAAAAAGTTCAATATTGGAAAGTCATGGTGTCACATCCTAAGCAGCTAATTAATTTAAAACACCTGTAAAGGTTTCCTGAGCCTTTTAATGGTCTCAGTCTGAAAGACTGAGGAGGGTAAGCCACAAAAGGTCAGGCAGAGGTAGCAGTCCTCCACATCTCCTGGCCTGTCTCCTTCTTGCCACAGCTCACATTGATGTGCCATCCTGGATGAGCTGCACTACCTGAGCCACTTGTGTGGGTTGTAGAC
>JBBIGC010180219.1:0-14682 GCA_037576955.1 Lepidarchus adonis
ATACCAGCAAATTCTGGAAGCAAACATCACACCATCTGTAAAAAAGCTGAAGCTGAAAAGAGGATGGCTTCTACAACTGGACAGTGATACTAAACATATCTCGAAATCCACCATGGACGACCTCAAGAGATGCAAGCTAAAGGTTTTGGAATGGCTATCACATTCCCCATATTTAAACTTTTAAACTATTGAAATTTTAAGACCTGTGCATGCAAGACGAACAAAGAATATTACAGAACTAGAAGCCTTTTGCAAGGAAGAATGAAGTACAAGAATTGAAAGATATTTTAGCTGCTATAAAAAGCATTTGCAAGCTTTGATATCTGCCAGAGGTGGTGTTAAGTACTGATTATGTGCCCAAACTGTGCCCAAAGAGTGCCACATCAATGTTTATTTTTTATACACCTTTCAATTTATGACAAAAAGTAACAATCCATCAATGTTTGCTGAAAATAATGTGCATTTTTCCTTTTCCTAGGTTTAGATCTTTTAAATTAAAAAAGACCAAAATATTATTATGTTATTTATAGAGGGATGGGCAAACCTTTGCAAAAGACTATATGCTTGCATTTTTTAGAGGTGTTAATCAATATGCATGTGTGTCACACCTCCTGGGTGTATGTGTTCCGTTCCATCATGTGTTGACAGTTGAGTCTCTCATGTTGGAGTTCTTCCTGCAGCTGCTTCACTCTGGTCTGTTCTCTCTCTACAGCTTCAACACAAGCCTGACGCTCCTCCTCTTCATTCTCAAACTTAAGCCTATAACGGAATGTTGGACAACTTAAATTCAGACAGAGAACTCACATATGTATACATACATACACATAGATACACAGATGGATACACAGACAGACAGGCAGCCAGACAGACAGATGGATACACAGAGATGGACATACACAGACAGATAGCTAGCTAATAAAAGAAGTGTGTTACCGGAATTTGTGGATCTGACTCTGCAGGTCTTCTTGGTTTTTGCAAGCTAAATGCAGCTTCAGACTGTTCTCCTGGAGCTCAACCTTTAGCTCTGAAACCATCTTCTTTTCTGCCTCCAATTGTCTATTCTGCTCAACTTGTCTGGATTGCTCCTCTTTTAGAGAGCACTGGAGGTCATGTGACGATGTCTGCTCCTGCTGCAACTGCCTCTCTAGCTCATCAACTAGCCCAAACAAAAAGTAATCAATTAAAAAGCTGAAAAAAAAATATCAATAGGGGGACACTACTACTACCACCATTATTACCAATCCTCCTAGAAACCTCAATAAAAAGGTACTAAATTTGGATAAATTGCTTAAGTATGATTTGCTCTACTTTGACCAATTTTTTTTCTTATTAAAAAGCAGTGTTCAATTACAAAGCATCTGAGTGGACTAACCAAGCATTATTAGAACATTTTACCTTCACATTAACTAGAACAGAATTTCAACAATAAGAGTAGCTGCATATTTTATTTATATACAAGTCATATACAATGAAAGTTATCAAAATTGTCATGAAATTACTTGCTTGCATCATTAAGAAGCCATGTATTTAAATAATTGACATTTAAACCTCTAGAGCACATAAAAACATAAGTGTGAGGCACCCACCTTGTCTGAGCAGTTGCTGTTGTGCCTGCATGCCCTGCTCCCGCATTGTTTGGAAGGAATTCTGCAGCTCCTTTAGCTGCTCCTGACTTTGCAAAGTGCAGGTGTGAAGCTGTGCATACAAACTGCGTATTTCAGCCAGGAGACTGTGCCGGTCTGCACTCAGCAACTGCTCCAAAGACCTACTCTGCTGCTCATCCTTAGAAACAAATGGTAAAGAGCAGGGAAGAGGGGTGGGGGTCAGTGTTAGATCAATAGTAAGAACTAGAGGCATGGCAACATATCGATTTTGTGATATATCGTCGTCTTTGGCATCTTTGAACAACGATGGAACAGACCATGGATTATATTGTGAAGGCCACATCTCTGAGCGTCTCTTTCCTGGAATAGTTTCATTGTGATAAAAGAAGCTAGAACTAAAAAGCGTCAGTATCCATGGGTAACACGCATTGCTGGAGAACTTTTTTGAAAAAGGGGGAAAAGACCCAATAATGCAAGTGTGCAGAATTGTGCGTCCCTACCAATATCTAGCATTTGCTGTATGTAATAATTTTGATCGAACAAAAATTTCCCGCTTCATAATTTGTTTCAGTACATAGCGGGTTAAACTGCTAAACTGACGGTACCAGAAGGCGTATTTCATGGGGAGCAATGCATTGTGGACTACGTAGCTTTCTGAGAGCTGTAGTTCGGTTGGCAGCAGGATGTAAGAGTGAGCAACTTGAAGTGAAAAAGGGGAACAGCAACACAACAACTGCTCTGTACTGAGGGGAAAAAAAGAAGCCCTGAAGCAGAAAGCGTTTCCCTGTGATTCCGACCACGGTCACAAAGGAAATACAGGAAAGGTAACAATAGCTTTGCTGTTACTTATGTCCCAACCCCCACCCCCGTGTTTCTGAGATGTATTGTAGTGCAATATATCAATTATCGCAGAATCGATGCATCACAATATTATCATCATGGGCCACGTATCGCATATCTTATCGTGAGATACCCTGCAATTCTCACCCCTAGTAAGAACAAAAAGACTTGACAAATGATTAGATACTGAAGTCCTTATTCAGAATGTCTTCAAGTCGTTTCAAAAGTGGCCTGTCAAATCCAGTTCATCACATTAAAAATATTTATGGAAGTAACCTGATGCACCTGTTTCTGAAGCAGCCTTTCAATATGTTCCAGCAGAGATGCATGATCTATGTGCGAGTTGGCGGTCATGACACCCTGAAGCTGTGTGTGAAGCCACTCCCGCTCGCTGTCAAAAACATTACGCACAGCCTGCAACAGTTCCTTTCTCCAGTCTACATCGCCATCATCCGCCTGCTCACACAACACAAAGAATAATAATAAACAAGTAAATAAAATACCTAATTCAGTGACCAGAATCTGCTGTAATATTTGTATTGGTCTTTTCGAAAACCTCAAAAACTACAGGTTTCATCCATTGCCATCCTCAAATACACACACAAACGAAGGCCAAAATAAGTTATTTCAAAAGTGATCCTTAAAACAACCAACATACCATGTTTATTAACTTAATTATTTACTTATTTTTGCTGGTTTTGGCCTGTAATGTTCATTCAAGAAAATTTAATTTCAGAATTGGAAATTGAAGTTTTGAAATCAACTTTAAGGTCAAACGTTTATGGGTCAGTGACCTTGGGTTCACGCTCAGCCATCCTACAGAGCAGTTCTCGGAGCGACAGCACCGTCTCCTGCAAGGCCCGTCTCTCCCTCTGCCAGGAGGGGGGTGGAGCCTCCTCGGAATCTGGGTGGGGTTGGCCAGTCGGGGTAGGGCGATGAGACAGAGACAGCACTCTGCAGCTCTCCTGGTACACACGCTTAAGCATAACCTGTTCAACCAGCACAGTGGTTTAGGTAACAATTTATTGGGGAAAATTATGGTTGTCCGCAAATTACTTAAACAAGATAGCCTCACCCTCCTTACTGCAGATGAATTTATTATTTTTTTTTGCTAGATTACAAATTTGTAGATCTATAAAAAAACACCCAAATTAAAGGGAGGAGTCAATCTACCTGTAGCTCAGGTAAAAGGAGATCTTTGCTGTGGAGCATGTCATCAGAGGCACTCTCTGTAAGCGGGTCAGGATCCATGCCTCTGCAGCGCAGGTATTCAACAAAGTTGGAGCCCAGCTGCTCTGCATTTTCCAGATCCAACTTCAGCTTGGCCTCAAGCTCTGAGCTCACATCTATAAAAACAGAAAGTGCTCAGATTTCTATTAAATTAATTCAAGCAAGAACTCACTTGTAGCACTGCAAAATGGATGCAAAAATAATTCACACTCAAGTGCATGTACAGGAGTCACTCACTGCTGCCGTATCCATCACTGGCCCACTCTGGGACAGAGACAGGGGAAGTAGAACAGAGAGGAGAGTTAGATGGGGTCACATCCAGATCGTCTGAATCTTGCACCTAAAAAAGAAAGACAAATAAAACCTATTAGTTCTCTCCAATGCTCTTTTAAAAGCATTGAACTCACAAAAAGGTAAAATTTTCAGGAGAAAGTGACACTTCAAATGCCATCTTTATATAAAATGTCATTTATGTTATAAATAATTAAATATCCTTTTAAAAGGAACAGATTCTTATTTAACTAGTGAGTTATACCAGTGATCATGATTTTATCCATAATCCACCTTGGTACTAATTAAACTATAAAATTGCTGGTTGTAAAAGTAACTTGCAGGTCAAGAATAGTGCATTAAAATATCAAACATTTCAGAAAAATAATCACCTTAGCATCTAATGAATCGAGGACCGACAGGTTCTCAGAGATGGAAAGCGAACGTGGGGAGGCTGTGGGCGAGTGTGTGCTGGATGGATCGGTCTTTGGGGGAAGTAGCAGTGGATGTTTCAGCTCATTCCTCTCCATAGGTGACAGCTTGTGAACCAGGTCAAGACTAATGTTGCGCAGGCCACTCAGCTCAGACAAGTGAGAGGCGTGGAGGCGAGAGGGACGTTCCTCTTCACTGCAGTCCATACGGCGCAGCAACTCCGGTGAAGACAGAGAGGCATCACGAGACAGGCCCTCTAGGAAGCGATGTTCGTGCTTGGGGAGCTCGTGCTCCTGACGACCACAGCGCTGCCTAAGCTCATCCAGCTCCCTCTGCTGGTACGCCAGCTCCTCTTCCTGCACAGCTAGATCGTCTTGCAAACCTCGCAGCTCAGCCCGGAGACGCTGGTTATTTACTTCAAGATCCGCCAGAGCTCGGTCTTTAGTCTGAATGACAAGGAGGGAAATTAAGGTCCAATTTAGTTTTCCACGGTCACCTAACACTTTCCTCAAAAGAAAGTATGTTATAAATATATATATATGTGTGTGTGTGTGTGTATATGTATTTTCCTTATTTGTTTAGCACCAGTGACTTAACAAGGAGCGACTTTTTCAACCTCTTGAACTGGTCATGTACAGCTGACAGATGGCTACAAAATCACAATTTTCCTTCCCTCAGATATCTGACCAATTACTCTGGGCCAGTATTAGTCCAACAAATATGAACCATCGAGGAAAAAAGAAATGCTTGGTATGTGACCTATGGGTAACACAAGTATACTGTGTCTATACAGAAAACAATTAAGTTGTCACACACACACTCACCTGCCCCTCTTCCTGGAGCTTCTCTGCTCTCTCTGTACTGGTGCTAAGCCCCTCCTTCACTGCAGCAAGCTCTGCCCTGAGGACATTATGCTCTGCCCTCAAGTGAGCCAGTTGTTCCTCTCTCTCTCGTAGAACTGCCTCTGCCTTGGCCAGTGTCTCCTCTGCACATGTCTACAAGAGCATTCAATGGTAAAAATAAATCCAATCAAAACATCTCAAGCCATCTAAAAGGTGTAGTAAATAGGTCATTGCTGATGTAACCCATTTATTTTTACAGATCATCATAAAAGATATTTAAGTACTACGTCTACAACATGGTCATGTTAAAGTAGTTCAAATGGAAAAATGTGATTAATTCATGCTGTGTGAAATAAAAAGAACTTGGCACTTTCAGAGCAATTATGCTTTGTTGCATACACTTGCTAAACATCTCTCAGTGGACAACAAAAAGAAGCTGAAGTTGTGATTTTGAAAGGAAAGCCTAAACATTTCTGTAGAAGCTTGAATAGCGAACAGTGCTGTTGAGTCTGAAACACCTTCCTCTTTCTATTATTTTACTTCCTGAATGAGTACAAGTCTTATGAGCTTCTCCGCAGTTTTTCTCCGCAAGTTTCTGTCCTGCTGAGGAATTTACTACATATAGTTTTTCTTTGACCAACTTGTGGACCATTTTGGTCATATGTGAATCAAAAATGGTCCAAAATTACTTTAAATTATATTCAACTACTCTCATATAAAATACACTTTAATAAATAAAATACATGTTTGTAGCAACAGAAACTTTACAGAATTTTTTTCAACAAATTATTAATGTGATGTATGTATGAATAAAGAGTGATGTGCAAAAGTCTCACCAGCACTTCTTTATGTGCCTCCTCCTGTCTGGTCACCTTCTCCTCCAGGTCTGCATTCAGTTCCTGTATTTGCTCACACTTTGAGGTCACTTCCTGCTTCAGCCACTCTATTTCCTCTTGGAGTTTTCCTTCACGCTTTCTCAGAGCCTGTCTCTCTGTGTACAGCTCCTTCTTCCCAGTCTCCAAGGTAGCAACATCCATTCTTCCTTGCTGCACCAGCTCCTCCATCTTTGTGATCTGTACTCTTAGCTCTGTTGCAGCATTTCGGCTATCCTCTGACTTTTTAAGCAGCTCCTGAACTTGACCCTCCAGTATTTCTCGAATGTCCTTCTCAATTTGCGCCTCCTTGCGCAGCCTAGTCAGCTCCTGCTGATCCTCCTCTCTCCCATCTTTTGCACTCCTCATCTGCAGATCCAGGTCTTTCAGGCTTGCCTGTTGAGCCTTCTTTCTATCCTCCAGCTCATGCAGAATGGCTTGCAATTTGGCAACTTCAGCCTCTTTTTCAGTCAACTTGAGCCTCAAATTCACTGCCTCTTGCTCCAATACAACCAACTGACACCTCTTCTCCTCCAACTTGTGACCCAATGTCTCCACCTGCTCACCATACTGCTCCTCCTGGGTCACAAGCAGCCTCTGAAGGCCCTCCTTCTCCTCTGCCAAACGCTCCACCTCTGACTGCATCTCTCTGAGCCTGGCCCGGGAGCTTTGAAGTGTTTGGCTACTGAGCTCATGGCATAGGCTCTCTTCTGCACCATGCTCTGGTTGTGGGGACCAAGGGAAGTCCAGGGACTCAGGGCTTGGGTCACTGACTTCATGGCAGTTGGGGTTAAGCTGACTCAGCTCCTCCTGCAGCTTGTGGATAACCTCATGCAGCTGTTCTACCTCCTCCTCCTTGGCCTGCCGCAGACGCTCCTGGTCCCCATGAAGACGCTCCACCTGAGCGCGCAGCTCTTCAATCTCCGATTGCTTCTGCTCCATGGCCTGACATAAGAAAACAGGTTTGGTAATTACAATCGAATAATTTTTTTTTTAATAAAACAAAAGTTTTGCAACAATTTAGGTCAAATGATACAAACAATTTAAACGTTTCCAAAGCAATCATCATTTTTGTTGTTTTTAAATAGACCCTAATTAGGGAAAGTCACATCAACAAACCTCAGGTAATTTATTTTAAAGTCTCAATTAGTTTTTTTCTGGACTTGTTACATTTTCCCCAAAGCAGTCAAAATGCACCAATACTTGGACACTATGACTGGGTATTGCCAACAAACTCATGATACAGTACAATTCATAATACAGAGACAACAATATGATACATAATCACAATACATTGTGAATAATCTCTAAAAACAACATATATAACAAGTATTCTAAACAGTGGAACTATGTTTTATTATTTTTAACACTGGGAAATCATTAAGAGAATAAGAAATCTCACTTAAGAAATGTATATACAGGCCTAACCAAAAAAAAAATGTATATCATCATAAAAAATTAAATATTTGACATTCCTTTCGGAGTGAAATCCATACATCAATTAATTACAGAGTGAAATATGTCAAGCCTTTATTTCTTGGAATTTCGATGATTATAGCTTTCAGATAATAAAATCCAAAATTCATTTTCTCAGAAAATATTCTGAAAAAGTTAAATCTTGTCATGTCACATCCTAATCAGCTAATTAACTCAAAACACCTGCAAAGGTTTCCTGAGCCTTTAAATGGTCTCAGTCTGGGAGACTGAGAAGGGTAAGCCAAAAAAGGTCATTTCTAAAAAAGCTGGTTGTTCACAGAGTGCGGCATCCAAGCATATTCATAGAGATTTGAGTGGAAGGAAAAGGTGTGGTAGGAAAAGGTTCACCAGTAACAGGGACAAACCTTGAGAGAATTTGGAAAATCCATTCAAGAATGTGGACGAGCTTCAGAAGGAGTGGACTCTCTTCAGATAAATGAACATTTTCTATATCATTTGGAAATCAAGGTCCCAGCGTCTGGAGGAAGAGTGGAGAGGGACAGAATCCACATTGCTTGAAGTCTAGAGTGAAATTTCCACAGTCAATGATGATTTGGGGGCCATGTCATATGCTGGTGTTGGTCCACTGTCTTTCTGAAGTCCACAATCAATACAGCATTTACCAAGAAATCTTAGAGAACTTCATGCTTCCTTCTGCTGAACTCTCATAGACCAGGGTGTTACTGTGCTTGATTGACCACCAAATTCACCTGACCTGAACCCCATAGAGAATCTATGGGCTATTGTCAAGAAGATGAGTCACCAGTCCCAACAATGCAGACGACCTGAAAGCAGCTATCAAAGCAACCTGGGCTTCCATTACACCTCAGCAGTGCCGCAGGCTTATCGACAAAATGCCACGTCGCATTGATGCAGTAATTCATGAAAAAAGAGACCCAACTAAGTACACATGAATGAACATAATTTTCAGAAGCCTGACATTTGTTTAAAATATCCTTTTGTATTGATCTTGTAATATTCAAATTCCAAGAAATAAAGGCTTGATATTTCACTGTGTAAAGAATCTATATAATAAATGAATTTCACTTTCTGAAAGGAATGTCAAAAAATATTTTACTTTTTCACAATGTTCTAAATTTTTTCAGATGTACCATCCAGTAGACTCATAGCTTCTGGGGAGGCCAGGCTCACCTTGTCCTCTTTAGTAGTTTCCAGGTCCTGTTGCAGACGAAGGATTTGTTGGTTAAGGTGGTCAATCTCGTGGTTCTTCTCTTCTAGCAGAGCTGCAGGAAGCTGCAGCATAGAGTTCTCCCTATCCTCGTCCTGCTGCTTTTGGCGTAGAGTAATCACAGTCTCCTGTAGAACAGAATTGCTAGGAATGAATGTAATTATAAATTTCACATGTTAACCAATATACGTGTGATCACCGCTATTATTAGGTCCTTCTGAGGTCTGGAGTAAAGATAGGTCATGACTTGCAAATGGGTAAAAAAAAACAAAAAAACAAACAAACTGTGTGCAGACCTGGGGGTGCCCACACTGTGGGATTACTATAGCATTATGCATACAAGAAACAAAAAGATGCTGGGGAACTGGCAGCTTTGTGAAAACCAGTTGATGGTAGAACACATGAACTAACAATGTGAATTATTACAAAGTGTCTAATTGTATTGCATTTCAGTAAATTATAAAAATGCACTATGACAAACACACTACACTAAAATTCTAGGGTAAGATTGAGGAACTGAAAATTGAAAATATTATTTTACAAGCAAAACATGGTAGGCAAATGAATTATTCAGGGTGGAAATTTTGCCCAGATTTTTATTTTTGCAGAAAACAAAATGTGACCAAACTGTGTCCCTGTACAGGCTACTGTGACAGAACACTGTTTTTAATGGGTGCAGGTGTGTACCTGCAGTTGTGCGATGTGTAGCTGAAGCTGCTCTTCACTAACTCTGCTCTGTCTACTGTTTAGTTCAAGCTGAAGTGTGAGCTGCCGGACTTCTTCCTCTCGCACTACCAGAGCTTTCTCCTGCTCCTCTATTCGCTCAAGCAGGGCTGCCACCTAAAGACATTCCATTACAAATAATCAGAAATTAAGACCTAACCATATTTTTATTAATTATTATACACACACATACACACACACACACACATTTTATTTCATTTCACAGTCACATCTCATGCTGGTTTAAAGAAAAAAATAGATCATTTAGACCTACATGCTCATCTTTGCTCTGGAGGTCCTGTTGGATGATCTCCAACTGTTCTCTGAGACTGAGGTCAGTGGTAGGGTCAGGGAAACGATGTCTTGTCTCATCCACTTTGGACTGCAGGGCTGAAATCTGGAGTTTATTAGAGTAAAGCTGCTGCTGCAAGGCCTCCTTATCCTACAGGATACAAGGAAATAAAGCTTGTGTCAGACTTGTAAGCATGAGTCACACAACATACATTTCAGAGACAACAAACTTACAATGATATGTAATCTTTTCATAAAAGGCAAATGGGTTGGGAAGTAAATGGTTAGATTAAGATTAAGGCAGAACATGCCCACCTGAGACAGGTCCTGCATGTTCTTGTGTGCTCTCTGCAGCTCCTGCTCCAGCTGCGTAACTGCCCTTCCGGACTCAGCACTGCTCAGAAGAGCCTGTTCTAGCTCCCGGATCCGAGAGGCCATCTTATCAATTTCTTCATTGCGCTCCTCAAGGTCACGTTGGCATTGCTCTTTAGCTGAGAGCAGCATGCTGTAGTCCTCCATTTTGTCTTTAATGAGAGCTTGGAGACTTTCCACCTGAGAAGGACAGTAGTCATTACACACTGAACTTCGCTGCAAGTGACCCCAAAACACAAATGTGGAGTGACTGCGGAAAAACACTTAATAACTATAGGAATACATGCATGAGCCACAACATGACAAAACAGCTGGGGCAACAACTATCCATCAAAAGGATTTAAAGCCATTACACTACAAAACCATTCCAAACAAACAAATCTTGGACACAAACACTGCAAGGCGTGTCACACAAACAATGAGTAGTATTAGACATGGGGTCAACTTAAGGTTAATAAAGGAACAACACAATGAAGGCAATTCAAACCAAGCAAACAAGTACATGCAAAATCAGATAATAGCTAGGTCATGCAAAAGCAGCTACAAGCCTAGAAGGTCACAACCACACCTAGCTAACTTACCTGGATAACCAAGTCTTCAATCTTGTGTTCAATTAAAAAAAAGACAAGAAATCAAATCACTAAACACAATTTCATCTAAATGTTTGTAACAAATGACATGTTTCAGATAGGGCTGAAAAGCAGTTACTCCTTACATCATCATAATAGGCTCAGTAGGAGAGGTATTTGGAACTTACCCTCTGACCCTTCTTTTCCACTACTGAGTGTCCTTTGGATGGCACTTTCAGTTGGGCTTCTAGGTTCTTAATTTCTTGTTGAAACTCGTCTCTCTCATGCTCTCTCTCCACCGCTTGCTCCTGTGCACAAGCCACAAGCATCAAGGCATTGCATCCCAATATGAGCATTTACACTTTATTTTATTTTAAAGTTCCACTTAGGACATATGAATAACCACCACAAACTTGATAAATGATATTCAACTATTGCTGGACAGCTTAACAGATGGAGAGGAACACTAACCACCTGCTCTTTAAAAAGTACTGTGTTGCTGTGCTAGCTGCTAGCTGGAATGCCACAGACAAAATACAATTTTTAAAAGAAAACAAAAAGATGCGCTGCTTCCTCAGCCAGACTTGGAAATGATTAAAATCAAGTTCCATACTGCACAGGAGTCAATGGGTTTAAACACTGATTTTTGAACAAAATTACAAATAAACCCTTGCAAAAATAGTTGCAAAAATAGTTACAAAAACAACCCTAGAAATCACCATACAATCACCCTGTGAACAGTTTCTTTACACTACTACATACTGCTAGAATCCCATAGCAGAAACTTCTATTACAGTCAGTGCCCCCTTAAACCCAAACTTGAAGGCCTAGTGCTCCAGTGGTCACAGTTTACCACTTCTGCATTACACAGCATTGTGGACCTGCTTGCTTTATTGGAACATGCAAAAATGTATGCAGCTGAACTACTACCTTCAAAACAAACCCCAAACACACATACACACAAACTCACATCTATAAACTGACGGTGGTGTTTCAGTTGTTTCTCCAGTGCATCAATGTGCTGCTGCAGGTCTTCAGTTTGGGCCCGGTGCTGCTCTTCCTGCAGCTGCGTGCAGCTTTCCTGCTCCTCCAACGCCAGCTCAAATAACCGCAACCTCGCAGCCAGTCCACCTCTGTCCTTTTCAGCTTGCCGTTGGATATCCATTCGCTCTTGTCCCAGTCTCTCTGTCTCTGCCAGCAGAGCTGTAATAAAAAGGTAAGGGAGAGAAGTGGGTGAGACTCAATAAAGCCATAATAAAAAATATACAAACAAATGCAGACACGATGCAGTCATGCAAAAATCTTCAGCACAGTTTGTCCATTCCTTAAACTGTGCATTCTGAATGGACAAATAATAGAGAGAAGATTAAAACCCTGCATTTCTGCAGGCATTTAGACTTAACTTTTGCTTTGGCAGATACTAGATTAACTGAATTTTTTTAAATGAAGGAATATGAAATAAACATGGCCAAAAACAGACACCGCATTTACACAGAAGAGGTTAGTTTACAAAAAAGAAAAAAGGGGGAAAAAAGTAGCACTTCAAACACTGGGAACAAACCTTTCTTCTTCCCTACATCAGGGCAGCCTACAAAGTGTGGAAATCAAAATGAATGCATCAAATAAAAATCTCCAATAGCATTTAAAAAAAACAAAAAACAAAACATGCCTGAGTAATGATCCAGCAAAGCTTTACATGATGCTGTAATCCATAGACAAAGTCAAATGATTGAATAATAACATCTAAAAACAGTAACCCAATTTATTCTTTTTTACCAAAAAATTATTTTTCAAACATACAATACACACAATCAGTGAAAAATTTCATCAAAACTTTTCTGTTCTCACCCTTCTCAGTGTCACCGAAGTCTGTGGAGATTGCATCTCTCTGTCGTTGCAGGAGAGCATTGACCTCACTCATCTCCTGCAGCTGAGCTCGAGTGCTCTCCAGCTCCTCGACCAGCCTCTGTTCTCGCACTTCCTTCTGCTGCAGGGCCTCCTCTAGAGCACCCTTCTCAACCACATAACCCTCCATCAAACCTGAGGAGACATTCCACAGTCCTTAGAAAGTGCAGAGTATACAATAACACTGGTTGGCACTTGAACATACTGAAGACTCACCTTCAGCTTTGTGCAGCTCTAACTGAAGCTGACTCTTTAGACTGGCCTCCTGGTCAAGTTGCTCTAAGACTTGAGAATGCTGCAGAATTAGAGCATTTCTGGCCTCGCCACCTTGGCTTAACTGCATATCCATTGCAGTCTGAAGGGCGTGCACTTGCTCCAGCTATGAAGACAGAAAAGAAAATATAAACAAAGTACAATAATGCTGACTGTAAAATCCAGACAAGTGTTCTAGTAGAACATGCTGCTTTTGAGAGATGCAAAGAAAATCTGACAATGCAGCATCAAATAAAATGACCTAACACATGATACAAGTCAGCATTTGGGGCAGTGGTGGCCTAGTGGTTAGGACATTGCCCTTGAGACCAGAAAGTCGCAGGTTCAAGTCCCAGCCTGGGCACCACTGAGGTACCCTTGAGCAAGGTACCGTCCCCACTTCGCGCTGTTGATAGCTGCCCGGTGCTCCACATGTGCACGTGTGATGGGTTAAATGCAGAGGACAAATTTTGTTGTGGTGCACTGAGTGTTCACAGAAAAATCACTTTCATTACAATGCACTACAAGTTATCAGGTACCACAATATCCTGTGTTTTATTGCACAAATATAAAAGTATAATAATAATAATAATAATAACAATAATAATAATAATAAATTGATTAGGTCTAAACATCCACATAGAGGTACTGCACCTGCTTTGCAGACTCGGAGACCAGCTCCAGCAGTTTATCTACAGCAATGCGCAAGCGACTACAGGGTTCCAGGACAAGCTCTTCTCTCTTAGGGTCCAGTTCTCCCTCAGGTCCTGAGAACACACTATCACATAGCCGCTGAGACAGCTCTAGACCCTCATCAGTCACAGAGGAAAACACACTGCAGTCTACTCCATCTGTGGCACTGTCTGCTGAGACATGGCAGAAAGACAAGAGGGGACAATATAGACATACATAAATGGTTACAAGCAAAAATTAATTGTAAAAGCCCACGTTGTCTTCATCTACATATCCATGAAATTCAACTCTAACTTGCCCTAAAACTCCTCAACTCACTCAAACTCGGTAACAAACTTGGTAACAATTAAAACAATAAAGTAGTGTTAAGATTTAAAAAACATCTTTAAATATAAATTGAAAACCAAGAAAGAAAGGAAAAAAAAAACCTGTCTCTTGAGGGTCACAGCTGCCCCTGCGTGTCCTGGTGTTGGGAGTGTTCTCTCCAGCTAGTTCACCTGCTGTGTACGTCCCCAGCCTGCGGCCAATATGTTCCTCAGTTACAATGGTGACCCGGAGCATCTCCAAGAGTATCCGCTGTAGCCTATCATGAGCTGACTGCACATCTTGTCTGGGAGGAGGGTTCAAAGAAAAGTAAAAACATTAAGACTCAAAGTCTAAAACTTCACAAAATTATCTTCTCCAAAACTGATACCCATGTTAAAACAGAATGAGTGACTTCTGACCTCTGTTGTGTAGCAGTGTTGAGGTCATCACGCAACATAGCCAGCAGGTTGGTCCCCTCCTGGCTCTCCCGTTCTCTGCGCTGTAGGAGAGTCTCCAGTGTGTCCATCTCAGAACGCTTGCCCTCCAGCTCCCCCTGTAGGCCACTCCCCTCTGCACGCAGCTGAGGGAGAGGGAGCAGAGACACAACAGACAGAAATCCAGTCATCACACAGACAAGATACGCATCCGACAGCACATCTAGAGAGAAATGCAAGACTGAAGATGTTTTATAAAAGACACGTTCAGCACTGAAGAATCCAATTAATGATGTAGATTTGAAACTGCACAGCAGGAGTCTACACGAAGGCAGTATGATGTAAAACTGTGTGGGATTGTGAACCAGTGGGGGGGTTGGAA